>JBBPBX010098811.1:0-12628 GCA_038048925.1 Garcialebias charrua | reverse complement strand
CCTCCCCCTCCGAGCCATATATGGCTCTGCCCCCTTGCTCTGCTGAAATTAAAATTCAATCTCTGTTTTCATTTGCTGGTTAACGGCGGTTCACTCTGTGTTTTTATAAATGCTGATAGAGAAGCAAGGGGACTATAGTTTTTTTCAGAGATTACTTTGTCTAACACCAGTCTGTCAGTAGATGGTGACAGAGTGAAGAAATATGTTAGAAAAGTTACAGACTGCACTACAAAGTTACATAGTGCAGCTTAATATGTCATGAAGTGTGCTAACAGTTTAACTCCATTTGTATACTTTTAGGTCATTCTGCAAAGTTTGGAAGCTATACAATGATGAACATGAGAACCAACACCGTCATCGATATTCAATTAGTTCAGGTGAGTACAAATTAATGTCTCTGTAGGGAGATTTAAAATGCATGTACTAGCATGTGGTAATGCTTTTTAACATACTGGTGTTCTTTCAGAGCAATGAAGTTGGTGGCAGCACTAATATGGAGAAGGAGGGTCTGAAGAGAAGCCTTGCACTATTGGAAGAGCACAAATTGACTATTGACTGCATAGTCACTGACAGACATCCACAGATTCAGAAATTTCTCAGGGAAAGCCAAATCAATCAGTTTTACGATGTCTGGCACATGGAGAAAGGTACCATTGTTTTGATAACAATACATATACATTGTGTAAACTGTTTAATAATAAAAAAAAAAAAAAATACAAAACTGAAAATAAAAATTGTAGATGAAGAGATCTAGATAAAATTGTATTTTCTTATATAGGAATTTCGAAGAAGCTAGACAAGATAAGTAAGAAAAAAAAATTCGAGGAACTGAAGAAGTGGTTACCAGCCATTAAAAATCACATATACTGGACTGCAGCAACATCCCAAACCGGACCAGAGAGGGTGGCGAAATGGACATCAATTCTAAACCATGTTCGGGATGTCCATGTACACGAGGACCCTGAGTTCCCCACCTGTCTTCATCCAGTTCGAAAAAGCAAAGACAAGAAAAAATGGCTCAAAGCAGGTATCTTTATCAAAAAAACTGAAAATGTAAAATTTTGAATTAAATTTTATCACAGTACTGCTATTGTTTTTTTCAGCAACTCCTACATTTTACCAGCTGGAGAAACTGGTCAGTACAAAAAGGGTCCTAAAGGATGTTGCCAAACTCAGCCCACACCACCAGACATCTGCATTGGAATCTTTTCACAGCGTGATCTTGAGATTTGCTCCTAAAAATGTGGTCTACCCTTTCCTTGGAATGCTTTGCAGGTAAATATTTTTATTTTTTAATATTTTACTCTGAATATATTTTGTCACATTTTTGTTAATTTTGTTCTTATACAGACTCTACCTGGCAGCGCTTCATTTCAATGAAAATGCAGGACGAGAGCAGGCAACAACATCCTCAGGTGATCTGCGTTATCGGAGACATTTCCCCAAGTCCAAGAAGGGCGAGTGCAGAGTAAAGCCCATAAAAACAGAAGCAACGTTTGGTAAGGGTATAAAAATATTTTTATTTTAGAACTTGGACACTTTTTATGAAAAATATATATATTTTTAAATGACACAAAGTATGTACAACATGAGTGAACTGACTGTTTTCTTTATACACAGGTTATGTTGATGACTTGCTGTTTCTGATTATGGGACCAGTCTTTGAAAACCCAGAACCATATCGTGTGGAGATGCTCAAAATACAAGTCCCTCCAGAACTGTCTGCTGAGTACGAACATCCAGAAAAGGAAGAGGTGATCAGTAAGTTCGTGTCACGTTTCAGTCGATCGGAGGCAGGCGGAAGCCAACATACTCTCCTTGGCGGTCTGGAAACTCAAGGCGAATCCGCAGGACCACACACGAGGGAATGACAACTCTGATCCTGAATCCCAAATATCCCCAACACCAGCTGACAAAGCTTCTGTATGCCATAAACCTATAACGACTGAAAGAAAAAAATTATTTTGTGTAATAAAAAGTGTATTTTGGAAAAATGTGGTGTTTTATTTGTTGCATTTTAGAATACTATTATGCTAGACAATAATTGTTCTATGCCCATAAAAATTGAGAAAGATTGAAATCTTTGTTGTGTAGAAAAAAGTAAAAAATGTTGCCCTAGAGGCACTATTGAAACTTGAAAATACTATAATGTAATTACTTCAACGGGATTTGCCTCATTAAATACAACATCAATGTTTTTATAAGAAATGCAATGTCATAAAACTTACTTTTCTATTCCTGTTACATTTAAGCCCCCATAATCTGCTCTCCATACGTTGAAGGCATTTTGTAGAGAATAGACATTCAGGCACACAGGGTCTAAACCAGGATGAAGAGTGATGCACGGAGGTGGTTCATCCAACTGCTGCAGTCGCCGTGTAACCTGTATTGAATATCATAATTTCAGTATGTTAGAACTATTGTGTTGTTATTGTACTTAATGGTCATTAAATTATATAAATTTTGTATCAACATTACCTGGTTAATCTCCTGACAGCATACATTTTCAACTTCAGTTGGCATGGTCTCACATTTACCACAAAAACACCTAGATATAATAAAGGTGATGTAAGTATTGTAAGTTTATTTGATGAGAAAAATAAGTTTCTTTGATAAATAATTTTTTAAAGAAATATAATAAATTTGATAGAAAAAAATGGCATTTTCAATAACAAATATGACTTTTTGCTATCCAGTATAATGTTAAATGTGATATTTAAAATAACTTATGTCATAACAAATACAAAAACACATTAGATAACAAGTATACATTTATTTTTTAACATAAATGATAAATTTAAAAGGAAAATTAAAGTATTTTAGAGATAATCAAAAGTAATATTACAAAAACAATTAAATGTAACAACACATAAAGTACCTCATTGTCAATTTATAAGCAACTGTATTGTTAGATGGCCAATATAACGTTGCAAATAAAATAATAGTGTCACACAAATAGCATTACAGTAATTTCGTTTTGCAATGTTGATAACATGAGTTTTTAGTCTAAACATGAATTACCATTCAGACAACGCTTGCTGCATCCTTAATGGTTGTGCAGGTTGATCATCGTCTTCAGCCTCTGGGTCTGACTCAGGGTCAAATATATACGGCTGTACGACAAAGCTGCTAGCGGTAGCCATTTCTAGAGTTAAATGCTAACGTGACCCTTTGGAGGGCGGAGTTTATGTAAATAGATATTAGAAGGGCGTGCACTTCCGAGCTCATTATCATAAACAGCCTGTTTTGAACGGAAGTGAAATTTGGCAGAATTAGAAAGGGGATATTTTATTATCTAATAATTATTTTGTGCATTAAATTGAAGGAATAGGGTCTAGATAGCACACAGAAATACCATAAAAATTTAAAAAATGCATCTGAGGTCCCCTTTAAGAGGAAATGAAGTTAGTTGGAGTGAGGATAGAAGACGTAGAGGACACAGTGAAACTGATGAAGATGACCAGTCGTGGCAACCCCTCGAAAGCGGACAACAGAAATAAAAAGAAAACTAACTTTACAGCAAGATCCTTTCAGATTTTTTACTGTACTACTATAAGCACATGTGTACCAAGTATGTACATAATTGTACATGTGTTATATAACATGTAAACATTATATATTAGGTATTATACCAGTAAGTACAGTACAGAAGAGCTATGACCTGTAAGTTATCAGTACATACATAACCAAGAACCAAGTAACCCTGTAAGTACCAGATGCTTGTCCAGTAAATACCTGGTAAGTACATGGTACAAGTACTGTACAGGGAACCCTCGACTTACGTCACCAACTCAGACTTACAAACGCACTGTAAAAAAATATATATATTTTTTTCAATAAATGAATACATGTACAGTACTGTACAGTCACCAAGCACTTAGCCTATCCTAACACAGTTTTTAAAGATGAAGGAGTGAGTTGAATTGTCTCCCTTTCACATAAAGTGAAAGTAGCTCCCTTTATGTGAATGGAGCCTGCTGGGGAGGAGGGAGACAATTCAACTGACTCCTTAACTGTGTTAGGATAGGCTAAGTGCTTGGTGACTGTACAGTACTGTACATTTATCTATTTATTAATATATATATATATTTATTTAAAAATAATGTATAAATAGATAAATGTACAGTACTGTACAGTCACCAAGCACTTAGCCTATCCTAACACAGTTAAGGAGTCAGTTGAATTGTCTCCCTCCTCCCCAGCAGGCTCCATTCACATAAAGGGAGCTACTTTCACTTTATGTGAAAGGGAGACAATTCAACTCACTCCTTCATCTTTAAAAACTGTGTTAGGATAGGCTAAGTGCTTGGTGACTGTACAGTACTGTACATGTATTCATTTATTTTTAAAAAAGTTTTTTTTAAAAAATAGGATCTGACTTACGTTTTTTTCGACATACGAACGGTCCTTAGGTCCGGAACTCGTTCGTAAGTCGAGGGTTCCCTTTGGTTTGTACTGTAATTGCAAGGTATATACTAAGAAGTGTGTATTGTAGCAGTATGGAAATATACTCGGCTAGAGAAACGTCACTTCCTGGTAGACGAGGTAGGCAGAATATCAAAGGAGGTGGTAATGCTCATTCTGGCACCTGTTTTCCTCCTGCTCCCACTACGTGACTTGCAACCTGTGGGGTTTGGTTGTGGCTGAGCAGCTGATCGTGTTGTGCTGCTGTTCTGGCCCTCGTGGGGTAGGTGTCCTCTTTTGTTGCACTAGTTGATCTTTAGAATGCTCATCTTAATGTGGTCACAGGTGAACACCAAGCTTGCTGCTTCCTCCTCCTCCTGTGTGTGTGTCAGCAGGTGAGTCCCAACTCATTGTCAGCTTCAAATTTACTGCTGTTAGTGATTATTTGACTGAATTTTATAGGTCCTTTGCTGGAGTTGGGACCACTGCTGTTTTGTCTCTATGGAAGATCACTGCTGTTTCGTCTCCACTGAGATTACCATTGGTCTGGCTTCATGGAGGACCACTGCTGTCTGGGTTCTCCAGATTACTGCACTTGATTATCTTCAGATGCCTGTGGCTGCTTCATTGGACTTCTCAACAATTGTTTGGGCGCGTGGTCCCTGGAATACTGTACTTCCAGAAAGCATTGTCAGTGAACACAATCCACCGTGCCATCAGCTGTTGCCAGCTGAAACTCTACAGTGCAAAGAGGGAGCCATTTCTAAGCAAGCTCCACAATCTCAGACGTTTGCACTGGGCCAGGGGTCATTTAAAATGGAGTGTGGCAAAATGGAAGACTGTTCTGTGGTCAGATGAGTCACGATTTGAAGTTCTTTATGGAACACTGGGACGCCATGTCATCCAGACCAGAGAGGACAAGGATAGCCCAAGTTGTTATCAACGCTCCGTTCAGAAGCCTGCATCACTGATGGTATGGGGTTGCATGAGCGCTTGTGGCATGGGCAGCTTGCATGTCTGGAAAGGCACCATTAATGCAGAGAACTATGTTCAGGTTCTAGAACAACATATGCTCCATCTAGACGTCATCTCTTTCAGGGAAGACCCTGCATTTTTCAACAAGATAATGCCAGACCACATTCTGCAGCAATCACAACATCATGGCTACGTAGGAGAAGGATCCGGGTACTGAAATGTCCAGCCTGCAGTCCAGATCTTTCACCTATAGAGAACATTTGGTGCATCATAAAGAGGAAGGTGCGACAAAGAAGGCCCAAGACGATTGAACAGTTAGAGGCCTGTATTAGACATGAATGGGAGAGCATTCCTATTTCTAAACTTGAGAAACTGGTCTCCTCTGTCCCCAGACGTCTGTTGAGTGTTGTAAGAAGGGGGGATGCCACACAGTGGTAAAAATGGACTTGTCCCAACTTTTTTGGGATTTGTTGATGCCATGAAATTTTGAAACAACATATTTTTCCCTTAAAATGATACATTCTCTCAGTTTAAACTTTTGATCTGTGATTTGTGTTCTATTCTGAATAAAATATTAGATGTTGGCACCTCCACATCATTGCATTCAGTTTTTATTCACAATTTGTTTAGTGTCCCAACTTTTTTGGAATCCGGTTTGTACTTAACAATATAATTATAAGATGGCACAAAAGGTAAAAAGTTATTAAAAAAAGATAAACAATATACAAAGTATTTACAGGTTTTTTTTATACATACACATATATCGTTGTGACGTCACAAATGTAGTAATGTTGATGTTTGTTGACTGACATCATCATCATGGGACTATTTAAGGTGTCGTGTTTGGGAGCAGCTGTGTGTAAATGATTGATTGTTTGGAATAAAGTAAGTGGTGGCTTTCCTCCCGATGAGACCGGATTGTGAGACTGTGGATTTCTCTGACTTTTCCCTGCCCTTATGTCAACGCCAACAGGTTATGGGCCCAGAAAGGAGATGGGAAGTCGATGGCAAAGGTTGTGCTTTGATGGAGATTAAAGAAATTACGAGTTGTGGGAGACAAAATTCTTGGTCACCGCTGTAGTGGAACAGACCGTCATCTCTGACCTTGGATTTACACCTTTTCACATCTCTCTGAAACTCTTAGTGTTACAATTTTCTTGAAGCTCTCAAGGAAAACAAGTGGACACTATTTTATTACATTTATTTTGAATTAAGAGACACAAATCCATCAGGAAAGACTTCCTTTTAATTTGTGGTAATTCAGAATTGATCAACAGTAATAACTTTTGTCATTTTATGATAATCTGTTATTAACATGAGTTGTCACTCTTAATATGCTGGTTTATTCTGCAGTACGATGGTGCTTAGAACTATGTGAAAGTTTAAGAACAAGTCAGAATAATCTGTTAGTATTTGTGTGAAATGTTTAGAGACACTATGATCACCATACCATTTTATTTATAAAGCACTTTAAACAGGAACATGTCCAAACCAAAGTGCTGAATAAACAAACAAACAACAGGCAACACACACACTGAAGTACAACACGAGAGACATAAAAACATTGCAGATCAAATAAAACGATCAAATACAAATCAGCTGGTGTTGAAAGCAACAGAATAGTAGTGAGTTTTTAACCGAGATTTGAAAGCCGAGAGGGAGGGGGCCTGTTTGATGAGCAGCGGTAACTCGTTCCAGAGTCTTGGGCCTGCTACAGAGAACGCCTTTAGACTAAACTTGTCATCTGTCTCCTTTTTCTGAAAACAAATCCCTCTACTCTCAAAAACAGATTCTCTGTTTTTGACACCTGCAAGTCTTCTCTTCTATCCGAGTGACCTTCATACACTCCAACTCCCTTCCACTGGTTCATCTGAACCAATCGGAGAAGGACAAGTCACTGATCTCAGATCCTTTCTTAAAAGTTCTAAGTTTTTGCTGGAATAGGCAGTTCCTGTGAGGAAGTGGAGATGTGAATTTTCTTTTGGAAACTGTAGACGTCCGACCATGAGTCAAGGATCCGCGTTTTCAGCAAGGTTCAAACAGCACATCAGCTGTGAACCATTCGGGTGTCACAGCTCCAAGCTGTGAACTCTTTCTGGAAGTTTTTATCTTGAAAACCAAACCGGAGCTGAGGGCATTACTCTGTGAGGCAGAAGCAGGCCTCACGAGACCGTGGCAAGATGGACGTGTGTCGCCTGTAAAACGCCGCAGGATGTGCGTGTATGGCTTGACTAATTTACCAGAGTCAAGACAAGAAAATCTTCACAAAGGTAAAAGTCGTCGTTCATCATGGTACGGAAGTCCAGCCGAACCCGAGCAGAGGATGTGCGGTCTCTGGTTAAAATATCTCAAGATAAGACCATTTCCCATCAACCTCCATTTTCTTCCTCCTAAACTTTCTCCTTAAACTTTATTTCTAAAAGTAAAATCTTTAAGTTTGTGCCAGCAGAAATAAGTTAATATAAGACCTTTTACTTGTGTTCTGTTGTTCCTATGTTTAAATCTGCTGAACAGTTAGTTATAGGAAACCTGATCGATCAATCCATGTAAATATGTTGTGATTGTAATTTAATGATTTGTTAATTAAATGATTCATCTCCTGGTGAATCAACATAAGTTAACGTTTCATGTCTTTACATTTCATCACAGTCATAGAATTATTGGTATTAATCTGAAAAAGATGAGAACCCGTGAATTATTGATGATAATTTGTGTCAGTCTAAACTCTGCTCAATTTACATCTAAAATATAAGTAAGTCAGCAAACTGACTAAGTGCCTACCTTTATATATATTATTTCACTGCCGACTGCAAGGCTTGAAAGACACATTTCTGCGTAAAGTCGAGCTGGATGCAGAGTTGGAGAAAAATGAGGTTTATGACGAACTGATTCAGTTTCTAGATGACAAAAGTTTGTCCTTAGTCATGAGAGAGGCAGCAGACGACGGTAGGACGGCGTTGCAAATCGTGCAAGGTCATTATTTCAAACAGATTTTACTCCTCCTGTTCATTACTGGGCTGATATAGTCTAAACTGGGTCAATGTGTGAAACTTGCTTTATAGCTACTTCCTTATACACAATGAGAGAAGTCTCATATAAATTAATCCTAGATGTTTCCCTGCCAAGCAGCACATGTTAAAATTTAAGAAAGCTATACTGTCCGTTTAAAACTTTCTCTGTGTGAGTTTGAACCTGGCTCTGTCACAGTACAGGTGTCTTCTGGAAAGAAAAAAAAATGCAGTTCATCCAGACCAAGATTGACTCTGATTTCTTTTTAGGTTGGGACAGTGTATTGTTTGGAGTCCACAATGTCAAAAGCAAAAAAAAAGAAATATGTTGTGAATCTAATTATATCCATCCATCCATCCATCCATCCATCCATCCATCCATCCATCCATCCATCCATCCATCCATCCATACATACATACATACCGGTACATACATACATTTTCTTCCGCTTATCCGGGGTCGGGTCGCGGGGGTAGCAGCCTAAGTAGGGAGGCCCAGACTTCCCTCTCCCCAGCCACTTGGAGCAGCTCCTCTGGGGGAATCCCAAGGCGTTCCCAGGCCAGCCAAGAAACATAGTCCCTCCAGCGTGTCCTGGGTCTTCCTCTGGGTCTCCTCCCGGTGGGACATGCCCGGAACACCTCACCAGGGAGGCGTCCAGGAGGCATCCTAACCAGATGCCCGAGCCACCTCAACTGGCTCCTCTCGATGTGGAGAAGCAGCGGCTCTACTCCGAGTCCCTCCCGGATGACTGAGCTTCTCACCCTATCTCTAAGGGAGAGTCCAGACACCCTGCGGAGAAAACTCATTTCAGCCGCTTGTATCCGAGATCTCGTTCTTTCGGTCACAACCCAAAGCTCATGACCATAGATGAGGGTGGGAACGTAGATCGATCGGTAAATTGAGAGCTTTGCCTTTTGACTCAGCTCTCTCTTCACCACGACAGACCGGTACAGCGCCCGCTTCACTGCGGACGCTGCACCTATCCGCCTATCGATCTCACGCTCCAGTTTTCCCTCATTCGTGAACAAGACCCGAGATACTTAAACTCCTCCACTTGGGGCAGGACCTCCTCCCCGACCCGGAGAGGGCATGCTACCCTTTTCCGGCTCAAGACCATGGCCTCGGATTTGGAGGAACTGATCCTCATCCCGGCCGCATCACACTCGGCTGCAAACCGCTCCAGTGAAAGCTGTAGATCACGACCTGATGAAGCCAATAGGACCACATCATCTGCAAAAAACAGAGAAGTGATTCTAAGGTCACCAAAACGGATCCCCTCAACACCTTGGTTGCGCCTAGAAATTCTGTCCATAAAAGTTATGAACAGAATCGGTGACAAAGGGCAACCTTGGCGGAGTCCAACTCTCACTGGAAACGAGCCTGACTTACTGCCGGCAATGCGGACCAAGCTCTGACACCGGTCGTACAGGGACCTAACAGCCCATATCAAAGGGCCTGGTACCCCATACTCCCGGAGTACCCCCCACAGAACCCCCCGAGGGACGCGGTCGAATGCCTTCTCCAAGTCCACAAAGCACATGTAAACTGGTTGGGCAAACTCCCACGCGCCCTCCAGGACCCTGCTGAGGGTGTAGAGCTGGTCCAGTGTTCCACGACCAGGACGAAAACCACACTGCTCCTCCTGAATCCGAGGTTCGACTATCCGATGGACCCTCCTCTCCAGAACCCCTGAATAGACCTTACCAGGGAGGCTTAAGAGTGTGATCCCCCTATAGTTGGAACACACCCTACGGTCCCCCTTTTTGAATAGGGGAACCACCACCGCAGTCTGCCAATCCAGGGGAACTGCCCCCGATGTCCACGCGATATTGCAGAGTCGCGTAAGCCAACACAACCCCACAACATCTAGAGTCCTAAGGAACTCCGGGCGAATTTCATCCACCCCCGGAGCCCTGACACCGCAGAGTTTTTTAACCACCTCGGTGACCTCAGCACCAGAGATTAGAGAGCCCGACCCAAAGTCCCCAGGCTCCGCTTCCTCAGTGGAAGACATGCCAGTAGGATTGAGGAGGTCTTTGAAGTATTCCGCCCACCGACTCACAACATCCAGAGTTGAGGTCAACAGCATGCCACCCCCACTATAAATGTGTTGGTGCATACCGCTTTCCCCCCCTGAGACGCCGGATGGTGGACCAGAATCGCCTCGAAGCCGTACGGAAGTCATTCTCCATGGCCTCTCCGAACTCCTCCCACGCCCGAGTTTTTGCCTCAGCAACCACCCGAGCCGCATGCCGCTTGGACTGCCGGTACCTATCAGCTGCTTCCGGGGTCCCACAGGCCAAAAAGGCCCAATAGGACTCCTTCTTCAGCCTGACAGCATCCCTCACCGCCGGTGTCCACCACCGGGTTCGAGGGTTGCCACCACGACAGGCACCAACAACCTTGCGGCCACAGCTCCGATAAGCTGCCTCGACAATAGAGGCGCGGAACATGGCCCACTCGGGCTCAATGTCCCCCGCCTCCCTCGGAACGTGTTCAAAGCTCTCCCGGAGGTGGGAGTTAAAGCTCCGTCTTACGGGAGACTCTGCCAGACGTTCCCAGCAGACCCTCACAATACGTTTGGGTCTGCCAGGTCTGACCGGCATCCTCCCCCACCATCGGAGCCAACTCACCACCAGGTAGTGGTCAGTTGACAGCTCCGCCCCTCTCTTCACCCGAGTGTCCAGGACATGCGGCCGCAGATCAGATGAGACGACAACAAAGTCGATCATTGAACTGCGACCTAGGGTGTCCTGGTGCCAAGAGCACATATGGACACCCTTATGCCTGAACATGGTGTTCGTTATGGACAATCCATGACGAGCACAGAAGTCCAATAACAGAACACCACTCGGGTTCAGATCAGGGGGGCCGTTCCTCCCAACCACACCTCTCCAGGTCTCACTGTCATTGCCCACGTGAGCGTTGAAGTTCCCCCAGAAGAACAAGGGAGTCCCCAGGAAGCGCACTCCCCAACACCCCCTCCAAGGACTCCAAAAAGGGTGGGTAATCCGAACTGCCGTTTAGCGCATAGGCATAAACAACAGTCAGAGCCCGTCCCCCCACACGTAGGCAAAGGGAGGCTACTCTCTCGTTCACCGGGGTGAACCCCAACATACAGGCACCAAGATGGGGGGCAACCAGTATGCCCACTCCTGCTCGGCGCCTCTCACCAGGGGCAACTCCAGAGTGGAAGAGTGTCCAACCCCTCTCAAGGAAACTGGTTCCAGAGCCAGAGCCATGCGTTGAGGTGAGTCCGACTATTTCTAGCCGGAACCTCTCAACCTCACACACTAGCTCAGGCTCCTTCCCCACCAGAGAGGTGACATTCCATGTCCCAATGGCCAGCTTCTGTAGCCGAGGATCAGACCGCCAGGGTCCCCGCCCTCGGCCACCACCCATCCCACATTGCACCCGACCCCTTTGGCCCCTCCCACAGGTGGTGAGCCCATGGGAAGGGGGACCCACGTCTCCTCTTCGGGCTGTGCCCGGCCGGGCTCCATGGGTAAAAGCCCGGCCACCAGGCGCTCGCCAGCGTGCCCCACCTCCGGGCCTGGCTCCAGAGTGGGGCCCCGGTGACCCGCGTCCGGGCGAGGGAACATTAAATCCATTAATATTTTTCTTCATAAGGGGTCTTTGGGCTGCACTTTGTCTGGTCCCTCACCTAGGAACTGTCTGCCTTGGGTGACCCTACTAGGGGCATGAAGCCCCTGACAGCATAGCTCCTAGGATCATTGGGACCATAGATATCATATATAGAACACTAGATACCGCATGGCCCGCTCTCGCCTATTGGAGCTGACGAGATTTCAGGCAGCCATCTTGAAGGCGTCCACCGCTCCACTCAGCCTTATATATTTGGCTGGCACAATAAAGTATTAGCGCATTTAATCAATCATAACACGCTGAATAATAATGCTATTGTCACATATTTAAATTTTAGGCATACAGCTATTAAAACTGCATGTATAGGAATGTATAGTTTAGCATATTTAAATATTTTTTTGGTGGAATACAATAATAAATGTTTAGCAAGACACAACCAAAGATGCAATTTATTCACACACACATTATACATATTCAGATACTGTAATAATACATATATATTCAGATAAGCATATATATAACTATATAAATACATACTACAGTATATATATATATATAACTATATATATATAAAACATATATATATATAATATATATACTGTATATATATACTGTATATATATATATATATATA
>JBBPBX010098810.1:0-12628 GCA_038048925.1 Garcialebias charrua | reverse complement strand
ATATGCTGCCCTGTGGACACATTCTGCTGGTATTAGTTTATTGACACAACCACTAGTAAATCTAGATATTACATGACCTTAGTTATTGTGGGGGAAACTTGCAACAAAACCTTCTTTGTCTAACAATGGATACTCAGTTCAAAACATAAACTTGAGACAAATAACTTAGAAGAGTACCGGTAATTATTTATTATACTTTTTATCATTGTTTTTTCCTGCTTGCTCTCGACAAAAGCGGATACTTTTCTCTCCCGCTCCTACTTCCCTCTTGCTTCTGCTCTTTGTCCTGTAAACCTTAATAATATCATCAATATGTTGCTATTTCTGTGCTGATTTTATTTATTTTTTTCAATTTTCACACTGTGTCTCATGTAGGACACAGTGTGAGGTAAGATTTTTTTTTCACACCTCCACTTCCCTCGGGTTTCTCTTTGCCTTATCTAAACAAAAAGAGCAGCATCTCCCACGAGGCCGCAGCCTCAGACACCTCCGTCTACCCATGTCTGTTTGTGCTTGGACGGGCTGAACTGAAATGTAATTTTGTTGTGCTTCGGTGCAATTGCAATAATTCTGATTCTGGATTCTGATCAGTCAGCAGCTTTAAGCAGACTGACCGGATGTTGAGATCTTAAAAAACTAAATACTGAGTGAAGATGTACAACAAGACATTTTCTCCCACATGATATACAGGGAACCCCCGACCTACGAACGAGTTTGGGACCTAAGAACCGTTCGCAGGTCGATCGGTTCGTAGGTAGGGGGTGAAAGTAGCGTCTCGTTCGTAGGTCGCTATTCTGTTCGTAGGTCGCGGAAATACCGCTAACGGACCGCCGCGCCCACATTTAACAGCATGACACTGACATACTGGGCTATATACATGCACAGAACTTTATTTACAAGCACTTATCTAAACAATTACACCACACATGCATCCATAAACACCTGTACATCAGTAACTTCACATCAGAACTGCAGCAAATCAGCAGGAAATCTCATCATCAAAATTATGTCAACAATCACACATGAGCACTTCTGAAAGTGCAGCTTTTCACATCAAAACCTGCAGCAAACCAGGGATTCCCATCATCAAAATGATGTCAACAATCACACATGAACACTTGTCAAAGTGCAGCTTTTCACAGCAAAACAGCAGCAAATCAGAGAGTCACATCATCAAAATGATGTCAACAATCACACACGAACACTTGTCAAAGAGCAGCTTTTCACAGCAAAACAGCAGCAAATCAGAGAGTCACATCATCAAAATGATGTCAACAATCACACACGAACACTTGTCAAAGAGCAGCTTTTCACAGCAAAACAGCAGCAAATCAGAGAGTCACATCAGCAAAATGATGTCAGCAATCACACACGAACACTTGTCAAAGAGCAGCTTTTCACAGCAAAACAGCAGCAAATCAGAGAGTCACATCAGCAAAATGATGTCAGCAATCACACACGAACACTTGTCAAAGAGCAGCTTTTCACAGCAAAACAGCAGCAAATCAGAGAGTCACATCAGCAAAATGATGTCAGCAATCACACATGAGCACGTTGTGTTGATGAGTGTCCATGTGCATGAGAAAGAAGTCCATGAACTCAGAAAAAGCGAGAAGCAGCAGAAAAATGAATCAAAATTGTCTTACTTTGACCGAAGTGTAGGTAGACAGATGTTGTTCTCATGATCAAACCTGCATCTGATGGAACTGCTGAGCCATTGCTCAACAATGAATGTTGGGAGCATTTTAGGCCAGCTGTAAGTTCAGGCATGTGTCAGTTCAGGTCTGTGGTCCTGATGTGAGCAGGTCTGTGCATCACATGAAGTTTTTTTGGTTTTTGGCAGCAGTCATTTATGCAGAACGACACAAAGGTGATGGATGGAGGCAACATGCAGGACACCAGAGGCAGGCTGGAGGACCAGTAGCACCAGAGGCTCATCCATGACGTGGATCAACACGCGGATGAACTGTTGGAACACAACCACACACACACGTCAGCACCTGCTGATAACAACAACACAGACAACAACAACTTCTCCTTACGTGTGTGGTGTGGTGTGTGGAGCAGGAGGACAGGCAGGAGGCTGGAGGCAGAGCAGGAGGCTGGAGGCAGAGCAGGAGGCTGGAGCAGGTGCAGGAGGCTGGAGGACCAGTAGCACCATGACGTGGATCAACACGCGGATGAACTGTTGGAACACAACCACACACACACGTCAGCACCTGCTGATAACAACAACACAGACAACAACAACTTCTCCTTACGTGTGTGGTGTGGTGTGTGGAGCAGGAGGACAGGCAGGAGGCTGGAGGCAGAGCAGGAGGCTGGAGGCAGAGCAGGAGGCTGGAGGCAGAGCAGGAGGCTGGAGCAGGTGCAGGAGGCTGGAGGACCAGTAGCACCATGACGTGGATCAACACGCGGATGAACTGTTGGAACACAACCACACACACACGTCAGCACCTGCTGATAACAACAACACAGACAACAACAACTTCTCCTTACGTGTGTGGTGTGGTGTGTGGAGCAGGAGGACAGGCAGGAGGCTGGAGGCAGAGCAGGAGGCTGGAGGCAGAGCAGGAGGCTGGAGGCAGAGCAGGAGGCTGGAGCAGGTGCAGGAGGCTGGAGGACCAGTAGCACCATGACGTGGATCAACACGCGGATGAACTGTTGGAACACAACCACACACACACGTCAGCACCTGCTGATAACAACAACACAGACAACAACAACTTCTCCTTACGTGTGTGGTGTGGTGTGTGGAGCAGGAGGACAGGCAGGAGGCTGGAGGCAGAGCAGGAGGCTGGAGGCAGAGCAGGAGGCTGGAGGCAGAGCAGGAGGCTGGAGCAGGTGCAGGAGGCTGGAGGACCAGTAGCACCATGACGTGGATCAACACGCGGATGAACTGTTGGAACACAACCACACACACACGTCAGCACCTGCTGATAACAACAACACAGACAACAACAACTTCTCCTTACGTGTGTGGTGTGGTGTGTGGAGCAGGAGGACAGGCAGGAGGCTGGAGGCAGAGCAGGAGGCTGGAGGCAGAGCAGGAGGCTGGAGGCAGAGCAGGAGGCTGGAGCAGGTGCAGGAGGCTGGAGGACCAGTAGCACCATGACGTGGATCAACACGCGGATGAACTGTTGGAACACAACCACACACACACGTCAGCACCTGCTGATAACAACAACACAGACAACAACAACTTCTCCTTACGTGTGTGGTGTGGTGTGTGGAGCAGGAGGACAGGCAGGAGGCTGGAGGCAGAGCAGGAGGCTGGAGGCAGAGCAGGAGGCTGGAGCAGGTGCAGGAGGCTGGAGGACCAGTAGCACCATGACGTGGATCAACACGCGGATGAACTGTTGGAACACAACCACACACACACGTCAGCACCTGCTGATAACAACAACACAGACAACAACAACTTCTCCTTACGTGTGTGGTGTGGTGTGTGGAGCAGGAGCACAGGGAGGAGGCTGGAGGAGGTGCAGGAGGCTGGAGGCAGAGCAGCAGGAGCACGGGTACGTGGTACCCGACGCTGTTCCATGAGGCGAAACAGCAAGTGGATCTGTTGAAACACAAACACACACAGACGTGAACACCTGCTGATAACAACAACACAGACAACAACAACTTCTCCTTACGTGTGTGGTGTGGTGTGTGGAGCAGGAGCACAGGGAGGAGGCTGGAGGAGGTGCAGGAGGCTGGAGGCAGAGCAGCAGGAGCACGGGTACGTGGTACCCGACGCTGTTCCATGAGGCGAAACAGCAAGTGGATCTGTTGAAACACAAACACACACAGACGTGAACACCTGCTGATAACAACAACACAGACAACAACAACTTCTCCTTACGTGTGTGGTGTGGTGTGTGGAGCAGGAGCACAGGGAGGAGGCTGGAGGAGGTGCAGGAGGCTGGAGGCAGAGCAGCAGGAGCACGGGTACGTGGTACCCGACGCTGTTCCATGAGGCGAAACAGCAAGTGGATCTGTTGAAACACAAACACACACAGACGTGAACACCTGCTGATAACAACAACACAGACAACAACAACTTCTCCTTACGTGTGTGGTGTGGTGCATAGCAGGTGTGTGGATGGACCAGGGGGACGTGCCGCTTTGGAGGCTGTCGAGAGAGAGGTGATGATTACAGTAGGTGTAGATGTAAGTAAAAAAAAAAAGAGAAAATAAATTAACACGTCTTTGCTGTACCTTTCTGACGTTGCTGTGCTGGGATGTGAGGGTGGGCAGGTCAGTGATGGGATGGTGGAGTTGGTGAAGAGGAGGGGGAGGAGGAGGAAGGCTGTGAACATAAGCAGAGACAGATGACATTAATTTGTGTAACATGACAACTCCAAAAAAAAAATTTCATTTCAGTACGTGCTGTACCTGGAGGGAGGGAGCGGGGGGGGGCGGCGGCGTGTTTCACTGGGGAGATGGTGGGCTGTCCATGTCCTCCTGGCTTGCTGCAGTAGGACTGGATGGCCTCTCGTCCGCTGGGATGTCCAAGGCCTCCTCCTGGCTTGCTGCAGGAGGACTGGATGGCCTTTCAGCTGGTGCATCAGCAGATCCTGGAGGCGGTGCTGTGACCTTTGTAAAATATTGCAGCATGCTGCTCTGCACCTTTTCTAGCTTTTTATCATCCAGGATCTGCTGATAACACGCAACTTCATTGAGGACACCCCGACGGACCTTGGCGAACCTCTCACAGTCCACGTCCTGCTTCTCCATCCTCGCCAGGAAGCTGTGGAGTTCCTGAAAGGCCAGCACCATCTCCTGCCTGGTGAAGGTCGGAGGAATGACCTCCACCTCCTCCTCCTCCTCAACTTCCTCATCCAGGACGTGCCTGTCGAGCTGAATCAGGTCGTCTGGGGACAGGTCCTCTCCTGATGCACCCAGCAGGTGTTGGATATCGTCCTGGTCCATTTCGAGCTCCAGTGACCTGCCCATCCTCACAACATCCTCGATTACACGGTCCACCTCCTGGGAATCGTGTACCCCCTGAACAAGCTCTGGACAGAGCTTCTTCCAGACTCCACACATGTTCTGTGGAGTAACACGATCCCAGGAGTGGCCAATGTTGTGCACAGCATCGAGGATGTTGTACTTACGCCAGAAGTCTTTCAGCGTGAGGGTCTGAGAGTTCTCCGTTGCCTCCAAAGCGGCACGGATGACTCGCTGCAGGTAGTACGCCTTAAACGTACTAATAACCCCCTGGTCCATTGGCTGGATCAAAGAGGTGGTATTGGGAGGCAGGTACACCACCTTCACATGCCTGTTCAACGTGGTGAGAGTAGGGGGGTGTCCTGGAGCGTTGTCCAAGACTAGCAGGACTTTAAAGGCAATCTTCTGGTCACTGCAAAAACGCTTCACTTCTGGAACAAAGTTGTTGTTGAACCAATTTGTAAAAACTTCCAGCGTCACCCAAGCCTTTTTATTAGACGCCCAATAAACAGGAAGTGTAGATTTAACAACATTTTTGAAGGGCCTGGGTTTATTAAATTGGTACACCAACAACGGCTTGAGTTTGCAATCACCCGAAGCATTGCCCCCCACCAGCAAGGTCAAACGCTCCTTGCCGACCTTGTGGCCGGGTGCGGTTCGTTCTTCCCTACTGATGTAGGTCCTGTCTGGCAAACGCTTCCAGAACAGCCCTGTCTCATCCACATTGAAGACCTGCTGGGCAGTGTACCCACCGTCCCTGATGATCTCAGCCAGTTCTGCTGGGAATGCCTCAGCTGCCTCGTGG
Organism: Garcialebias charrua; assembly: GCA_038048925.1. Lineage (NCBI taxonomy): Eukaryota > Metazoa > Chordata > Actinopteri > Cyprinodontiformes > Rivulidae > Garcialebias > Garcialebias charrua. Next base: position 6,885 of record JBBPBX010098810.1, on the reverse strand, counting down.
TCAGCACTTGCTGCCTCACCTAAATGCACACAAAATGACACGGTTAACCTGTTGTAACACTGTAATAAAAGGGAAAAAAAATGTAAAAAACAATCGTAAGTCGTGGACTACCTGTACTGTACCTGCATTATTAAAAAATAAAAATGAGAAATTAAATGCTCACCCTGCACTCTGATGTTGTGGAAGTTGTTTCTTTTCCTGAAACGATCAAACCATCCTTTAGATGCAGTGAAGGTCTCTGGTCCATCCAACTCCCCTGATGTGCTGCTTGAAGTCACTCCTCCTGCGCTTGAAGTCCCTCCTCCTGCGCTATGGGAAGACGTCCCTTCACCCGGATCACTCTGGGAGGACGTCCCTTCACCCGGATCACTCTGTGCAGCCCCCTGCCCCCCCGCACCCCCCTGCTCCCCTGCACCTCCCTCACTCGTCCCAAGTTCTATCAGCCTGTTATAGATCCTCCTCGCCTTCTCGCAAATCACCGACATGCCAACTGGTATTCGGCGTTGCGTGTTGTCCTCCAGCCATAGCACAAGCAACCGTTCCATCTCTACTATTCTACCCGTCCTCTGTTTAGTTATGATGGTGGACTTCATTGGGGCCGAAGCACGGACTTGCTGCAAAATGCGCTCTTTGTCCGCCACTATCGTCCCCACAGTCGACCTCGGTAAATCTAGCCTCTCTCCTATTTTAGATGGCGTCATTCCCTCATCAGACATTTTTATTATTTTTGCCTTCGTCTCCAGCGTGATGGTTCTGCGAGGTTTTTTCCCCTCTGCCGCGGCCGCGGACTTTCCAGGTCTCTTTGGAGCCATTCTTCGTACGAGCTAACGTGCTAACTCCTAAGGAGCAAAAATTAAAATTAATGCTAACGTTCATAAATCAATGCAAACATTTGCTTTCGTCTAAAGATTTCTTTGAGTACGACCGTACCTGCCCGTTCGATGACCCGTCGAAAAATACAGTAGCGTCGAAAATTAGCTAACGTGCTAATTCCTAAGGAGCAAAATTTAAAATTAATGCTAACGTGCTAACGTTCGCTTTAGTCTAAAACTGCTACTGTAAATTAAAATTTATTACTGTACCTGTTTGTACGTTGTTCGTTTTCTCTCGTCGTCGTTCTTCGTTGTTCTTAGTTCGCTGTTCGTAACTCTCTTCTCTCATCAATCAAAGTGGAAAACCACGAGGCACAAAATGGCCGCAGCCCTTTAAATAGTTACCGCTTTACCTGTACGGATCCCTCCGCCGCCAGCTGCAATGCGGCTGTGTGTACATCCGCCAGAAGCCCAGCCCCCCCCTCTCGCTGGCGGTACTTTTCCACTGCCATGCGCAGTGTCACGCCCATGCCCAACCAGCAACAGCCAAAGGCAATCCCCTCCCCCACCTCGCCGATTGCCGTTTTGTGACGCAGTTTCGCCGTAGCTCGATTATATACCTGTAATGGGGCTCGTTCGTAGGTCGTGTGCCGTAGGTCGATTATATATTTTTAACTTGGTTCGTTCGTAGGTCACATATTTTCTGCCGTACGTCGATGGTATTCTTCTACTTTAACTCGTTCGTAGGTCCCGTGGTTCGCAGGTCGATGGAGTCGTAGGTCGGGGGTTCCCTGTACCTATTTTCCATGTCTGCCTACACTAAGATTGACCATAGTCAGTTTTTATTTGAAAAATCCATCCATCCATCTATTGTCTTTTACCCGCTTCTTCCATTTTGGGTCACAGGGGTCGCCAGTGACCATGTCCAGCAAACATTTTATTAATTTATGTATTTATTTAGCTTCATTTTACAGAAACGGCTAACCAAAATGTAAAACTTGTAGTTAGTGATTCAGGAAATGACTATCAGCCCTACTAATGTTCAGGAATCACAACTGAAATTGAAGTTTCTTTCACTGAAACTAAAGCTTCACGAAAAGTCCAAATACAAGTCTTATTATTTTGTCTTTCACCCTGCAAGAGTACATTGTACACTTATGGTTAAGACTTCGAACAGGGACAAAAGATAGCAAGGAACCGAGTGGCATTTGGTGCCAGGTAGGTGCAACTTTAACGCTTGAGGCACACAAATCCTGCTCATGTTGACACACTGTCCCCAGGCAGTAAATGTTACATGGGCAACTGCTGGTTACTTGTAACATTTCGTGAAACATTTACAGTACATTCTGCACAACTTTGTTTCATGTTTTTTTATTTATTACAGTATTGTGGATTTAACTTTAAGTTTCTGCATTCATTTCAGGTTGTTTATAAAAACAACGACGTGAGACTTGAGTTGTCCAGACTGGCAAAGTTGGGTGATCCAAAGATGAAGGTCCATGGCACTGTTGCCTTCAAGTGTGAAAATGTAGCAACTCTGGATCCCATTACATTTGAGACACCTGCATCATTTATAATTCTCAACAAATGGAACGCTAAGAAGACAGGATCCATTTCATTTGACTTCCGCACCACCGAGCCCAACGGCCTGCTCCTTTTCAGCCACGGAAAGCCCAAACAACAACCAAAGGATTCCAAGACGCCACAAACTCTTAAGGTAGACTTCTTTGCCATTGAAATGCTGGACGGACATCTGTACCTGCTGCTAGACATGGGCTCAGGAACTACAAAAACCAGAGCCGTCAATAAGAAAGTCAATGATGGTGAATGGTACCATGTGGACTTCCAGCGAGACGGAAGATCAGGTACAATTTAAGGCTTACAAACACACAAACACACAAGACAATTGAGATGAATCAGATGGAGCATGTTTTAAGATGTTCTCCTTTTCATAATGTATGTATGTTAGCCTCAAGGGCCTCTGTACAAACCAATGTTTACATGTTTGTATGTGATAAAAGATTATTTTTTGTTCCGTCAAACATGTTAAGACTTTATGCTCCGGCATTCATCAGAATCCCTGGCTTAGATCATGGCTATGCACCATGTTGATAAATAATTTAATTAAAAAAATAAGCTGTGGGGTTAGAAGTACATTATTGATAGAGAAAAAATAATCTTACTATGGAATACCCTGATGCATGCTCAATAATCCAGGTAGAAAAATCTAAAAAAGCTAAGTCTGGTCCTCTGGACATTCAAAACAACAAAACAAATTAATTAATAATAATGTGTTATCCGCGGTGGCAAGGCTCCGGGGGTGGATGAGATTCGTCCTGAGTTCCTTAGGGCTCTGGATGTTGTGGGGTTGTGTTGGCTTACGCGACTCTGCAATATCGCGTGGACATCGGGGGCAGTTCCCTTGGATTGGCAGACTGGGGTGGTGGTTCCCCTATTCAAAAAGGGGGACCGTAGGGTGTGTTCCAACTATAGAGGGATCACACTCTTAAGCCTCCCTGGTAAGGTCTATTCAGGGGTTCTGGAGAGGAGGGTCCGTCGGATAGTCGAACCTCGGATTCAGGAGGAGCAGTGTGGTTTTCGTCCTGGTCGTGGAACACTAGACCAGCTCTACACCCTCAACAGGGTCCTGGAGGGTGCGTGGGAGTTTGCCCAACCAGTTTACATGTGCTTTGTAGACTTGGAAAAGGCATTCGACCGCGTCCCTCGGGGGGTTCTGTGGCGGGTACTCCGGGAGTATGGGGTACCAGGCCCATTGATATGGGCTGTTAGGTCCCTGTACGACCGGTGTCAGAGCTTGGTCCGCATTGCCGGCAGTAAGTCAGGCTCGTTTCCGGTGAGAGTTGGACTCCGCCAAGGTTGCCCTTTGTCACCGATTCTGTTTATAACTTTTATGGACAGAATTTCTAGGCGCAGCCAAGGTGTTGAGAGGATCCGTTTTGGTGGCCTTAGAATCGCTTCTCTGTTTTTTGCAGATGATGTGGTCCTATTGGCTTCATCAGCTCGTGATCTACAGCTTTCACTGGAGCGGTTTGCAGCTGAATGCGATGCGGCCGGGATGAGGATCAGTTCCTCCAAATCCGAGGCCATGGTCTTGAGCCGGAAAAGGGTAGCGTGCCCTCTCCGGGTCGGGGAGGAGGTCCTGCCCCAAGTGGAGGAGTTTAAGTATCTCGGGATCTTGTTCACGAATGAGGGAAAACTGGAGCGTGAGATCGATAGGCGGATAGGTGCAGCGTCCGCAGTGAAGCGGGCGCTGTACCGGTCTGTCGTGGTGAAGAGAGAGCTGAGTCAAAAGGCAAAGCTCTCAATTTACCGATCGATCTACGTTCCCACCCTCATCTATGGTCATGAGCTTTGGGTTATGACCGAAAGAACAAGATCTCGGATACAAGCGGCTGAAATGAGTTTTCTCCGCAGGGTGGCTGGACTCTCCCTTAGAGATAGGGTGAGAAGCTCAGTCATCCGGGAGGGACTCGGAGTAGAGCCGCTGCTTCTCCACATCGAGAGGAGCCAGTTGAGGTGGCTCGGGCATCTGGTTAGGATGCCTCCTGGACGCCTCCCTGGTGAGGTGTTCCGGGCATGTCCCACCGGGAGGAGACCCAGAGGAAGACCCAGGATACGCTGGAGGGACTATGTTTCTCGGCTGGCCTGGGAACGCCTTGGGATTCCCCCAGAGGAGCTGCTCCAAGTGGCTGGGGAGAGGGAAGTCTGGGCCTCCCTACTTAGGCTGCTACCCCCGCGACCCGACCCCGGATAAGCGGAAGAAAATGGATGGATGGATGGATGGATGGATGTTGTCATCATTGTATGTACCGGTAATGGCAAAACTGGCTCTACATTTAATCCATCTACCCCCAGGTGAGGCAGTGGGCAGCTATTGGAGGTACCTAAGGAGCAATTGGGGATAGGGTATCCTGCTCAGATACAATGATTGGGGGTGTGCAATGACTGGGGACTGAAACTAAGACTTTTGGGTCCTGAGTCGGCTGCCCTGCCTCTACACCATCTCAGTCCCAGTTTGGGTTGTACTTAGAAACTGAGCTACATACATTATTGAAAAGCTTCTTTGACATAATTCCTATCAGGCAAAATGGTTGCTTTAAAATTTGGGTCAACCTATTGAATCAAGCCAACTCAAGATTGTTGAGTCATTTTTACAAATACTGAGCTAACATTTGGTGTGGTATTAGGTGGAAATCATCTCCAACAAAAACTCTGAGCGCTAAGAAATGAAACAAGGCATGTGTTTAAAATGTTGACAGCTGTTAGACTGAACCATTTCTTTTAAGAAAATATTGCATGAACCACCAGCCAGATTTTAATGAAACTCGGAAATACTATTTGGATGAACATCTACAACAGCATCACTTCTTGAGTCATCTAATTTCACAGCTAACCAATCTTAGAAAAAAAATAAAATAAATAAATAAATATATATATATATATATATATATATATATATATATATATTAAAAAATGCATATATTTATGAAGGTTGGACTCAAATTTGGTGTTTTTGTATCTAAGTGTCATTTGTTCAAATTTTTGACATGCAAATTTATTCAAGAATGGTCATTTGCATGTTGTTATTCTTGTTTTGGTAATAATCCAAAACCTAGACACAGTATTTGATTTTTTTGTTGTTGTCAGGACTGAAAAATTGCAGTCAAGATCAGTCGTGATCATTAATATACAGCGTATGTATATTTACTGAGTGATTTTCACCAAACTTTTTGGAAAATAAATTGTTGTTTAAGTCCTGAATAATACAAATCTGCAACATTTAGTTATGGTATAACAAATGATAGAAAGTACAGTCAAACTAAATTACATTGTGTTCGATATCTGTCTGGTGCACTCCTGTCACCCACCCGTACACTCTTACATCCACACACTTTAACAAATGCTCACACAACCCCAAGCTCTCTCTCTCTCGAGTTTTCTCTACTCACCCATCTCTCTCTCTGTCTACCCTGCCCAAGTTTCCATGGAAACAGGAGGTGGTCTATCCTAAAACCAAGACTGCACATTGCTGGGCTGAGCAGTGTGCTAATGACATTTTCAAGTAACTTTTCCTCGTTTCCTCAAGACTCTAGCTTCAACACTTATGTACTGGAGAGTAAAGAGGACAAAAAAATAGGTCTCCTATGATTTACAGTGTATAAATATTTAAAGCATTAGCTAAAATAGCTGCACCATTATTTTAAAACTAAGGTCAAGGTTCTTCACTGCCGTTTGCATCACATGTGGTACATGAGGTGGAATGAAATTGTGTACACAGGGTCCCAGTTACACCCAACAATAGCAAAAATATAAACTGTAAAATAAATGATACTAAGGATCTAAGATAAAAACTAAGGAATACACTAAATTAACAATAAGCTAATTAAAAAAAAAAGTTGTTTTGTAAATGTACCAGTTTATTGTTGCCAAACCTTAATTGGAGCCACTTAAACAGTTCTTCATAATCTGTGATTATGATTTTAAGATCTCTCCAAGCTTTAGAAAGCTTTGGATTTTATGGTTGATGATTATGCCTCTATGGCACTTCCTGTAAATTTGAAGTACTTTGTAATAATGTGGCATCATGCAACCTCCATTCTCCTAGATTGCTTTAACAAGTCGTTTAAAAACGTGATTAAAAAACGTGTTTATCTTAACAAGCATTCTCACATTTATGCTTTCAAATATGAACAAAAAGCAGAAAACAACGTATTAATACATAAAAAGCATACCAAGTTTTAGAAGTGTATATGCAAATCCAAATACATGCCCTGGACTACTTCTGGTGCATAGTGGTCCAAAGTTCAAAGCCCATATTTATACCTAATATTTTATTTATTTAAGATACATTTAAAATAAAGAAATTCACAAGTCCCCCGAGAGCATAAGTCACAATACATATGGCACTCACAGCTTTTCATTTGTGCGTCAAATGTTTTAGTAATGCACACCACCAACACGTAACAAAAATGCAACACAACAACCAGACATAATTGTCTGCAGCCTGGTCTTCCACAAGCAACTCTTCTTACAGCTGTGACAATGGCAGATA
>JBBPBX010098809.1:0-12628 GCA_038048925.1 Garcialebias charrua | reverse complement strand
GGATAGATCCCAAAGGAATGACTGTTCACAGAAACGTTTCAAATCCCTTTTTTGAATTATTCTGGGCTTAGCAGGTGGAAGTTTAGTAGATCTAAGAGCTGCTATTACGGAATGATCACTCAAAACGTTAGCAAATACACCTATACCAGGAAATTTGTGAGGAGCATTTGTGAAAAACAGATCTAAGGTAGAAGATTTTTCAGGACATTTTATGTTTGGTCTGGTGGGAGAATCGATAAGTTGTGTTAGATTGAGAGATAGGCAACATTCCTTGAATTTATCACAGAGGGGGGTCGACTCATTCCAATCAATGTTGAAATCTCCAGCCATAACAATCTCATTGTGTTTTAAATTTCCTATGAATTCAGTCAGGGAAGACAGAGCTTCAGGTGTTGCGGAGGGGGGACGATAACATCCAACAACAGTTAAGGGCTGACCTCCTTTCAAAGTGATGTTCACAGCTAAAGCCTCAAACTGGTTTGCGATTGTTTTTTTAGATGCAATCCTGGCAGCCAAAGAATCTCTGATGTAAATAGCGACTCCACCTCCCCTTGTATTACGATCACAACGATAGATCTTAAATTCATTGATTGCCAGGTCATTTTTCGAAACAGATTTTTTGAGCCAAGTTTCAGAGATAACGATCACATCTGCCCCAGAAGAAGTGATTAGGATTTTCAATTCATCAAGTTTTTTTAGAAGGCTACGAGCGTTTACATGCAGAAAACGGAGACCTGAAATATTTTTAAACTCATTAGGTGTACAGTAGTTAGTGATTGGCCCTGGGTTTGGCTGAATCCCTGAGATCAATAACAACATTAATATCAGACATTTACTTGACTTCTTTGTCAGTGATGTGTAATTACAGGAGTTAACAGTGTGACATTTTGCCCCCATAATTGAACCATGTGAAACATTGATGAAGACACGATCATTCAGAGCCCAAAAACAATGAAAGTCGCTGTGATGGGCAGATCCAGATGTGTTGATAAGATTCAGTGATTCCAGGTAGTCTGAGAACTGAAAATAAGGACAGTAATATGAATGATGCAGAAAAGTTTCAGAGCATGAGGCATCACAAATTAAATGGGCAAACAAATCCGTTGTGAAGGACCAACTGTAGCTTGTATTGTCCCAACTATAGTTTGTATTGGGCTGAGGAGGGCACCAGCCCCCCTGTGAAGATGAATTGAAGCGGCCATGGTCCGCTGGACCCAGAATCAACAGGTAGAAACAGATAATTTGCAACAAATAGATTGCGCTGCCAGGAAGACTTGAAATTGAAGACATGATCCCAGCCTGTTTCAGGTCAGCAGGGAGCAATCAGATCAGCTGCACTTCAAAGCAGCCGCGTGTCCCTCTGATCTGATCCAGCTGCTGTTCTGTGCTCCTGCGCTCGGTGACGTCACAGCTGCTGCTCGGTGATTCTGTGCTCCGCACCACTTGAGGCCAACCCCGTTTGAAACAACAAGGCTGAGATTCCGTTCAGTTGCTGCTCCAATCAGATCAGCTGCACTTCAAAAGCAGCCGCGCGTCCCTCCAGTCGTCCCTCCAGCTGAGCACTGCGCGACACTGGTCTGATCCAGCTGGATTAAAGACGGTGTCCCCACAGCCAGTTCGATTCGGTTCTGGTCCAGTCAGAAACACCTCCCCCGATGCTCACGAACCAGGTACGTTATCTTCCCCCCACGCCACGAGGTCAACAAAGGACAGCAGAAAAAGTCAGCATGATAGTCTGAAAAACTTCCCTGCAATCTTGTTGAAACCAGGAGAAACCACAGGAGAACCGCAGGTCCAGGTGCAGGTGGGACGTTCAAACGGGCCAGTGAGAGTGGCAGAAGAAACACCGGGTCTTCGTGGGCGGCTCTCCGGCTTTGGGGCTCACCTGGCCGGGCAAGGTAGCTCAGAATGACCGGTGAGGTGAAAACGTCCGAACCTGGTCCGACAGAATTTTTTTGAACGGTCCCGTCCGGCTCTCTGAGTTACTGAACACCGAATTCAGATGGAAGATGGACCAGCTTTGGTCCAATTCGAAAAACGGGTCAGTTAGATGATAAAAATACTCAGAGAGACCAGAGGTGCTGCCGCTCGTTAGTTCGCCGGAACCGGAAATGCATGCAGCTTCTGCTCCAGCCTGAGACGTCCACAGAGCTCACAGAGACGTTTCCAGCTAGTAATTAATCCATATGAAGCCATCCTGGTCACCAGTCTTCAAAGGCCGGCTCCCTACAGCCGAAACTGACCTAAGATGGCGTCCGGTGTTCTGCTGTAACTAGTGACCCTGTAAACTGGAGACTTTCAAAGCAGCCGTGACTGACCTAAGATGGCCTCCGGTGTTCTGCCTTAACTTGTGACCGTGAAAACTGGAGACCTTCTTCCTGTTATGACCGGAAGTTGCACAATTATTGCGCAATCATGACAAAAATGATCAGAAATGATCATTTTTATCATAATTATTATTTATAAAGCCTTTAAAACAACCACAGCTGCAACAAAGTGCTGTACACATGAAATTAAGAACATTTAAACACAATTTTTTTTTTTAAATACAGTAATGTCATATTTTTTATTAAATATGATACGTTCGTAGGTCCCGTTGTTCGTAGGTCGATGGAGTCGTAGGTAGGGGGTCACCTGTATCTGGTAATGGATTCCGATACCGGATCGGATTGACTCCGTGCCGCGTGCAAAACACCAGCGGGCAGCTGTGGCTTGCGGGCCGGTTCTAATAGTTATTAAATATCATCCAGGGGGCCATAAATAATTGCTTCGTGGGCCGGATCTGGCCCGAGGGCTGCCACATAAAGGGAGCTACTTTCACTTTCACTATATGTGAAAGGGAGACAATTCAACTCACTCCTTCATCTTTAAAAACTGTGTTAGGATAGGCTAAGTGCTTGGTAACTGTACAGTACTGTACATGTATTCATTTATAAAAAAAATATATACATATATATATATTTTTTAATGAGATGCATATTCGTAAGAACCTCGTATGTCGATGTGCTCGTAAGTCGAGGACTACGTAAATAAATGCAGAGAATGTGACAGTAGTAGGGAAGGGTGTTGTCTCCTGAGTGAGGCCGGTAAGACCGGTTATTCTGCCCTACAAATCCATTTACAGCACCGAGCACTCTGCCTAATCATCCACCCCACTGTGAGAGGAATACTGCATCCTGTGCAAACAGAGCTGCAACGCTGGAGCACATTTAGGACTTTCAAACATTACTCCTTCCTCCTGCTGATCCTCGCCCTCCAGTGTATGAATAAAACCTCGCTCCAAACAGACTGTTTGTGGAGCAGAATGAAGATTAAAAAGGAGATGAAGGTCGTATGCACAAACGACTTTATTCTGCATAATAAAATTGTGCACGACTATTGAATTGGGTTTGCCTGGAGCAGCTGAAAGTAAGAGCTATAATCATTTCACAATCAAAAGATAAATTAAATGTTATTTTTGTACCTTCGATTTGAAAACTGCTGTTGCCAAATGCCCAATGGTGACAATGAAACTGATTTCCTGCAGATTTTGGGGGTTATACGTGTTATTGATTGATAAAAAAAAGAATTCACATGGTGATGTAGGAAACAAAGGGCACAAATGTTCTTTTAAGACTTTTTACCTTCATTATTGCTTGTCACTGAAGGACGATAATGTTTTCATCCAGGTCTGTGTATTTATGGGTGTGCATGCACTTATTTACTTGTACAGTTAGCAAAATATGTCACAAAAAGACAGATATTAATTAAACTTTCAGAAAGAAATTATTGGATTGATGTTACCTGCTTCATTTCTGGATTCAACCTAATACAAGATGGCCTCCACAGTCAACGGACCTATAAATAAAATTGGTTGTAAGTCAGCCTGTTTTATGTATTAAGCTAACATTTGGTGTGCTAGTAGCTGACGCTCATCCCCAACACAAACATTGAGCACAATCCATTGTACAACCTATTTCATTAAAACCTTGGCATTAACTGTGGGAGTCAAACCTGTTTGTCTGTTAGCAAAAATATCTCATGTACTACTGGATAAATTTCATTGAACCGTTCAGAAAGTAAACACTAGATGTGACTCTACGACTGGATAATTTTTGGAGACAATCTCGTTTAAGACAGCCACCACAGCTTATTTGATTTGATTTGATGTTTATTCATTCATTTTAAAAGAACAATACAAGACAGTTTCATCAGATACAAGATTACAAGTAGGATAAAATGAAGGGAGCAGAAAGAAGATGAAATCTTATTATATCTGCCCCTATTTCACAGTTTGTTCAACCAATGATAACTTTCAAGCAACATCACAGAATGAATAGTTCTACCTATTTTCCTAACTGTAATACACAAACTACATCACAAAATGAATAATTCTACTTAATTTTCCTGACTGTAAAACATAAACTAGATCACAAAATGAATAATTCTACTTAATATTTCTAACTGTAATACACAAACTACATCACCCATAATTCTAATTAATTTTCTAATTCTAATTTTTTTTTTATTTTATTTTTTTTTATAATTTTATTTAATTTTCCTTTTTTTTTTTAATTGATTTTCCTAACTGTAATACACAATTGATTATTGATTTTCCTAACTGTAATACACAAACTAGATCATAAAATGAATAATTCTACTTAATTCTACTTAATTTTTCTAATTGAAATACACAAACTAAAAGATGGCACAACATCAAGATGTTCACAAAATGAATAATTCTACTTAATTTTCCTAATTGTAATACACAAATTCATCACAAAAATGAATAATTCTACTTAATTTTTCTAACTGTAATACACAAACTGCTTTATAAAATGAATAACTCTACTTAATTTTTCTAACTGTAATTCACAAACGTACCGTACATCATAAGTACAACATAATTGTAATACACAAACACGCATACACAAACACGCTTATCAATCTTAGTACAAAAAAATGTATACTGGTACCTCAGCAAGTTTTTCAAATCTGGAGGTAAACTTTGTTCTGAGCTCACAGTAATTCACAACACATACTCTGAGTGCTAACAGATCGTGTGAGACTATGCAACATTATTGCATTAAGTCAAAGTTCATGCTCAATTTTTTTTTTTCTTTTTTTCTCAATAATCCAGGTAAAAAAATCCAACAACGTTCAGTCAGGTCATCTGGATGGTTTATTTTTTTGTTGAGACGTTTTGTCCTTCATCCAAAGGTCTTCATCAGTCTGAGTTTGTTTGTGGCTACTCAGACTGATGAAGTTCTTTGGATGAAGGACGATGATTTGTTCTTTATCCAAAGGATCATCCTTCATCCAAAGGACTTCATCAATCTGAGTTTGTCTGTGGATCCTCGGACTGATGAAGTCCTTTGGATGAAAGATGAAACAGCTAAAAAAAACTCCAGATGACTTGAATGAACGATGTTGGATTTTTTTTTAACCTGGATTATTCAGCAAGGACTTTGATGTTTTGAACCACTTTGGCTATGGCTGCCTCAGAAGAGTCGACAGGAGAGATGGTGGGCCCCAGAAACCATCTTATCCCCAGTGAACTGGTTGGTCCACCATGGAAGTCTGCTGCTTGTTTGTGGCTCCTCGGACTGATAAGGTCCTTTGGATGAAGGACGAAATGTCCCAACAAAAAAATATACTGTCCAGATGACTTGACTGAACTTTGTTGGATTTTTTTTACCTGGATCATTGAGCATGAACTATGATGTTCTGAACTGCTTTGGCTATGGCTGCCTCTGGAGTCGACAGGGGAGACGGCAGGCCCCAAAAACCAACTTATCACCTGTGAACTGGTTGGTCCACTATGAAAGTGTGCTGCTTGTTTGTGGCTCCTTGGACTGATGAAGTCCTTTGGATGAAGTACAAATGTCTCCAAAAAAAGTGTGATGTTGGATTATTGCATATGATTGCCCATAATGTAATTGTCAATGTTTGACCAAAATGGCTAAAACCTCTCTCAACAAAAGATGATCGTTGTCATCAGTGCTGGGCAGCGCTAATCAAAAAATTTGTTCCGCTATTTCTAAAGCACTTATTAATTTATTTAGGTCCGCAATTTCAAAAGCGCTTATGTATTAGCAATGCTAGCGGAAGCTAAATGCTAACGCGCTAACGTGCAAATGGCGAACTACTTTTTTAATCCAGCAGATTTGACCATTTCGTGAAACGGTTAAGCTCAGAAAAACCTTGTGCTATAAAGTCAGCTAAGAAATATATTTTTTCTCAGCAAAGAAATAATTGTTTTTACCGTGTTTTGTTGTAAAGTCCTTTGCTTCTGTGGTCGCCGCCATTTTGAACAGGGCAAATGAGGCGCTGACGCGTCGCGTAGGCCGCTGAGAAACATCCATAAGTTCACCCTCCATGTTAAAAACTCTTCGTCTGACTCTTCGAAAACAAGCAATAAGGCTGCAGAGTAACACACTGGCTGCTAACTGCTATAGAGAGAGCGCTCTCTCTAGCCAAGAGACTGAGGGGGACGCTTTTTTGTCACGGACCACATCCGGCGCTGACAGGATATGGTCTGTGAGCAGTCGTCCGGTTGATTTAAGAGCCCGTAAATAAGTTTTTTTCATTTTTACTGATAGATAATTAGTTATTAGCTGTACTGCATTTTAAATAAAAATAGCGCAAATCCGCTTATGAATTATAAAAGTTAGTCAATCCGCTATAACGCTGACAAATTGTTTAGGTCCGCTATAAGCGGATTAGCGCTTTAGCGCTCCCTAGCGGTCTGGCGCCCACCTATGGTTGTCAGAAACTCTGGCATGAAAGGCGGTGGGCAATATGCATGCCTTCAAGGAATGCTATGCCTTTAATATTTATAGGAGATGATGCACAGGAATGAATCACCATTGATAATTTGCAAACAGAAAAGTGTTATTAGCTAGGACATCTGTAATCTACCTATTTCTTTTTTTAATTATCAGATTACTTTAATCTGCTCTTATTTTGCCTGCTCATCTTTGGTGTGCATAGCTAATAATGCAGAATGCCACAGATTTTCTAATTTATCACTCCCTCCCAGCTGGACTTGAAGTGACAGATTTATTAGACAGCCATTTGCAGCTGTATGTAATGCTGCCAGAAGAGAGTCGGTGAGACTGACAGAGTCGGAGCAGTTTGATGACCTCTCCGTGATAATAACCATAGAGGAGAGAAGGACACAGGAGAAAGAGGAGGACAGGGAGGCAGATAAGAAGCGAGAGTAGCGATATGCAGACATGGGAATCTCATGTTTTGTAAAACTGAAAAGGATCAACACGGTTCTATGACAATATGTTCACACTTAGGCTACTCATACAGTGTAATGTCTCTCTTTATTGTTGAAATTTCAGTTCAAAGAATAACCTAGCAGGCCTATATTCTCTTATGGAAACATTTAGTAGCTAAACAGTGAAACACTATAAAGAACTGGCTTTTTCTGTGAAAATACTCTGAGAATGCTGACTGGTTGACTTGCTGAAATTCGCTTAAACTGTGTTGTTAAAGCTGAAAGAAGCAAAACACTGCCCAAAAAAATAAAAAGCTAATAAGCAGCAAAAGGTTAGATAAATGTAGCAAACACCATTTGTTTAGTTTTTTTCTTCTGTTTTCTCAATTAAGAAATATGTGTTAGTTACTATACAAATGTATGAACTCTGAGCATAGACTGTGTTTAGTTGGTGCTGAGGCTGATGAATGTATCAGTGGGGAGTTGGGTCAATTTTTGCATCAAATATAGGCTCGGATCAGATGGATACATTCGAAGCCTCAGCACCATTGGCCCATGCTCAGCATGTATACATTCAGTAACACGGACGTTGTTTGGTTGACAAAATAGCCATAACAAATGGCGTTAAGCTTAAATGTGCATTTTTAATATGCAACAAATAAACAAATACATTTTTGTAAGACATTTTTGTAAAGTTCCAAGGTATCATGTTTCTTTCTTTAAAGGTTTATGCAATCTACCAACATTTGTTGCAACAGCTGCACTGTTTTTATTGTTTTTATTGATCTTAATGTTTTAACAACTGTTTTATTTTTATGTGTTTAAATGTTCTTGATTTTATGTACAGCACTTTGTTGCAGCTTTGGTTGTTTTAAAGGGCTCTATAAATAAAGTATTATTATTATTTGGGATTCGAGTAATACATTAAAAAGAAACTGACTTTTTCGACCTGCTGTTCCATCATGGTAAATGGTAAATGGAGCTTACTTATAGCACTTTCCAGCCCCCTATGAGGGGCCCCAAAGCGCTTCACAGTACCAGCCATCCACCCATTCATACACACATTCATACACCGGTAGCGGTAGACAGCCATGCAAGGCGCCATCCAGTCCTACCGGGAGCAACTCGGGGTTAAGTGTACACAACGAGGTATGCAGTGACTGGGGATCGAACCTGAGAGCTTCTGGTCCTGAGCCGGCTGCCCTGCCTCTACACCATCTCGGCCCCATTATGGGTTATGGGGAGCTGGTGTCTATCTACACCAGGCATTGTGTGAGAGTTGGGAAACACCCAGGACAGGTTGCAAGTCCATCATAGGAACACAGAAACTTCTTATTATTATTTCGGCTTTTCCCTTTTCAGGGGTCACCACAGCGAGTCATCCTCCTCCTCCACCTCACTCTGTCCTCTGCATCCACTGTCCTCACTCCAACTACCTTCATGTCCTCTCTAACTGCATCCATATATCTCCTCTTTGGCCTCCCTCTTTGTCTTTTTCCTGGCAGCTGCATTTCTAACATCCTTCTACCAATATACCCACTGTCCCTCCTCTGGACATGTCCAAACCATCTCAGTCTGGCCTCCCTAACTTTATCTCCCAGTTGTTCAACATGTGCTGTACCTCTGATTATCTCATTCCTGATCTTATCCATCCTTGTCACTCCTAAGGAGAACCTCAGCATCTTCATTTCTGCTACTTCCAGTTCTTTCTCCTGTCTTTTTGTCAATGACACCGTCTCCAGACCATACAACATAGCTGGTCTCACCACTGTCTTGTAAACTTTTCCTTTGACCTTTGCTGACACTGTTTAGTCACAAATCACTCCTGAAACACATAGAAACAAACGCAATAAACCACAATTCACACTCTCACTCACACTTAAAGACAATTCAGGATTACCCATAAACCTAACGTGTTTGTTTTTGGTCTGTGGAAGGAAACCACAGTACCTGCAGAAAACCTGTGCATGTGGAGAACATGTAAACTCCACACAAAGAGGCTGGGAGGTGAACCTCTGATCTTCTTGCTGAGAGGAAAGACCTCTAACCACTGTTCCACCCTCCTGTTCCATTTTCATCTTAACAACAAACAAGCAGTAGAACAAAAAGGACTGGGCCAGGGATGCTCGTTTTCTGAGGATTTTCCATCCATTCAGGGAGGTGGAGATCGAGGTGGGCGTAGGAGGGAGCTACTCATTTTTTCTCACGACCTGCTTTACCAGCTGCATCGTGAAAGGAACAGGACTGAGCTGGGGAGGAGGTTGTTCTTTAAGGCAAGCCCCTTTAACATAAAATCGTGTAGTCTGACTATCCGTATTACATTCTAGCAGTGCTGGGCAGCGCTAATCCAAAAATTAGTTCCGCTATTTCTAAAGCACTTATTAATTTATTTAGGTCCGCAATTTCAAAAGCACTATTAGCAATGCTAGCGGACACTAATGCTAACACGCTAACCGCCATTTTGAACAGGGCAAATGGCGAACTACTTTTTTTAATCCAGACGCGTCGCGTAGGCCACTGAGAAACATCCATAAGTTCACCCTCCATGTTAAAAACTCTTCGTCTGACTCTTCGAAAACAAGCAATAAGGCTGCAGAGTAACACACTGGCTGCTAACTGCGCTCTCTCTAGCCAAGAGACTGAGGGGGACGCTTTTTTGTCACGGACCACATCCGGCGCTGACAGGATATGGTCTGTTAGCAGTCGTCCGGTTGATTTAAGAGCCCGTAAATAAGTTTTTTCGTTTTTACTGATAGATAATTAGTTATTAGCGGTACTGCATTTTAAATAAAAATAGCGCAAATCCGCTTATGAATTATAAAAGTTAGTCAATCCGCTGTAAAGCTAACAAATTGTTTAGGTCCGCTGTAAGCGGATTAGCGCTTTAGCGCTAGCTAGCGGTCTGGCGCCCACCTTTGCATTCTAGATATCTAAAAATTAGTTTTGACTAGTCATAAGTACAGTTCTAGATATCTGAAATTGATTTATGACTATTCATATTAGTTATTAAGATATCTTGAATTACATTTTGACTAGTCATAAATCAATTTCAGATATCTAAAAATACATTTAAGATATCTTAAATAATGACGTAATTTAAGATATCTCTAATTGGAATTATGACTAGTCAGAACTAAAATCGAGATATCTTGAAAGCAAATTATGACTAGTCAAAATTAACTTAGAGATATCTAGAATTGTATTTATGACTAGTCAAAATTCATTTCAAGATACATTATCTTAAATTGAAGCCACTTAAATTGGGGGAGTGGTGGCGCAGTGGTTAGAGACAGTGGGCCTGTGATCGGAAGATCGCTGGTTCAAGCCCCGGTGCCGACAATGTCAAAAAATGGGGGTGGAAAAAGGTGAAACACCTCCACCCTCATTCGCCCCACCCTGGGCCCCTGAGCAAGGCCCTTAACCCCCACCATCTGCTCCCTAAACAGGTCTCTCTTGAAAATGAGTTCTCGTGGCTCAATGATACTACCTGTATAAATAAAGGGTAAATGAAAAATGAATTAGCCTCCATTCAACTCAAATGGTAAATCTGACGTCATTTTGACTAGTCAGAATGTAATTAGAGATATCTCAAATGAGAATTTTGACTAGTCAGAATGTAATTCAAGATATCTTAAATAACTAGTATTATGACTACCGGTAGTCATAAATCAATTTTAGATATCTGGAATGTGTCGTGAATTTGATTTTATGTTAAAAGGGCTTGCCATACTACCACATCAATGGGCAGTACTCATGGACGGCATGTGAAGGTGGTTGGTGCATGACTGTTAAACGACGGGGAGAAATGGGCGGGGTTACCTTCCGTCTGGTCCAATCACATAACGAGGTGTGCCTCCGTGAAGGCGTGGCTACGCGTGTGAGGGGCGGTGCCAGAAGCGGAAGTGTGCCTCGGCTGATCTCTCGCTGTCATTCGGCCACGGTCGGTTCCAGGAGAGAGGGGCAGCCCAAGAAACAACACACACGCACAGGGATCAGCTGGCTCTGTAGGAGAGAGAGAGAGAGAGAGCTAGCGAGAAACGATACTAAGATCAAACGGACAATGAAACCGATCGACAAAGGCCTGTAAAAGAAAAAAAGAAAACGCACGTTTGCCACGTTAACAAAGCTGTTAGATGCTAGAGTCCAGATCAGAGGCAAAGCAGAGAGCTGTGTCATTGAGAGGCAGGACACGTCAGGAGAAGGGATAAAAAAAAAAGCACTGTACTAGTCAGCTTTAAATCGCCCCTGAAAAGCTTTGACTGCCATTGCTTCAAGGACACCATTTCGACTGCCAATTCAAGCGAAGGATCTCGACAAAAGACATCGCCGAGGTCGAAGGCGGTGATCAGAAGGTGAAAATACTTTTATTTCACTCGCCTTTATGCTGTCTGTTCACAGAGCTAGCATTCGTGCTAACCGTTCACAGCTAGCTGGCTAACGTTAGCAACGGATTGGAAACTTGACTGGTCAGCTTTGTTAATATTAACTACGTGTCTGTCGTTGACTGCCTCGACGGCGAAAAAACTGATATGATGATAAAAATAAATAAAAATAACTCCTGACTTTTTTTTTACTGCGTCAAATGTCCGTCAAATCAAACTTATGTGCGGTTGAAATTCGACACTTCGATAAGACTGCTGACAGCTGTCAAAATGAGGTCGTGTGTGTTATTTCTGAACGTTAAGTCGGTTTATAGTCGAAACGTGCACGATTCGTCGATATTTTACGTATCGCTATTCTTGTCTTTGATGTATAATTGGTAGTTACGTGTCTTGTCAGCTAAATTTGCCCTTTAAAAAACGTCTCCAAATGGAGACTCGGTTCGACACAGCGGTGTTCCTGCCAGGAGCTCAGCTGTGGACTTACAAACCTGCAACGTCACGAGGTTATAATTAGCTAAAGATGTAACGTTGACTCCATGGTGTTTTATTCAGTGGTACAAAATATTCCAGACAAATGGTCCAGTGTCACGATAAGCTTTTTATGACCATAATTCGGGATTATTATATCTCTTGGAGTTTTCAAATGCACCCATTGTTACCTAGTAAAAACAGGTATTAGAATAAACGACATAGCAATTAGATGTGGTGAATTGACGCTCAGATGGTAACAATAATTACCGCTTTTAAAACACTGTAATTATATTACAATATCACAATGTTTGGAAATAAATTGGAGGTTACAGAGGTTATTGTTTTTGGAAATTAATAAAAAATAAAGCTTAATGTTCAGTTGGAACAGTGAATTTGTGGTATATGTTGTAATTTGTCATACTATTAAAGCTCTAGTGATCATGTGCAAACCCTGAAGATGAAACTTTTGGAGATGGGGACACGATGTGAAAATGTGAAATGTAATGTGTGTGTATGTGTGTATTGGTGTGCACATTGCTGAATTGCTAACAAGTTAGCTATAGTTTTT
>JBBPBX010098808.1:0-12628 GCA_038048925.1 Garcialebias charrua | reverse complement strand
CTGATTGGAGTAAATAAGGCCTCGCTTTCTCGGTTGCAGCTGGTACAAAATGCTGCTGCACGATTTTTGACTGGTACAGGCAGACGTGAGCACATCACTCCAGTTTTAATGTCCCTTCATTGGCTTCCTGTCCAGTTTCGAATCCATTTTAAAGTTTTATTGTTTGTTTTTAAGTCTTTGAACGGTTTTAGTCCCTCTTATCTGTCTGAACTGCTTCAACTTTATGTGCCATCACGTGCTCTTAGATCCGCTGACCAGATGCTTTTAGCAGTCCCGAAAACCTTTTATAAGACCAGAGGAGACAGAGCATTTTCAGCTCTGGCTCCTAAATTGTGGAACGAGCTGCCACTGAAGGTCAGGCAGGCCCCATCAATATCTGTTTTTAAAACTCGTTTAAAAACACATATGTTTTCATTGGCTTTTAAACCAGAATGAGTTCACATCTCTGTTTTAATGTTGTATTATTTTACTTGTGATGTTCTGATATTTATATGATTGAGATTGATTGTTTTTATTGTTTTGTGCTTGTTTTTATTCTTGTACAGCACTTCGGACGGCTGCTGCTGTATTTTTAAGTGCTTTATAAATAAACTGGTATGGTATGGTATGGTATAGTATAAACGTCATTGAGCTGGGAGCACCCACAGCACCACTAACACACCCAAAATGGATTCCACCACTGAGATTCAGCCAGAAGATACACACGACCCATGGCTTTATAGAAAGATTATATAAAGACTATTGAAATACTATAGAAATATTATTGAAAGACTGTTCAGTACAGCAGGACAGGTTCTCTCTCCCAAAAGAGCCAGACTGGGCCCAAAAAACTTTGAAAACCAACTTCTTCTGAACTTGAGCAAGAAATTCTTGCTACAATATTAAAATGTGTCAGTTCATGTTAGGACAGAAGACAAGCAATGTCTCCAAATGTCTCGACACTCAGGTCCAAGATTAGAAAATTGTGTCAGGAACTTAAAATATTGTTCACTATTAATCCATTACTAGGTTGACTAGACAGTATTTTAACTAGAGTTGATGACAAACTTAAATGATCAAAGTCTGTTCTTTTGTTAGGTCTAATGCTCCTTTTTCAGGCAGACAACTTTTATTTAAATGTGTTCAGTTAAAATTAAACATTGATTTTACTTTGTGTTAAACAAAATCTCTCAAAGTATAATCATTCCGTATTATTATTTTTTGCTTAATTACATTTAACTCTGCATGTCAACTCTGAAATACTGACGCACAGAATCACAAGTCCAATGCAGACATGTCCCTGTTTTTGATTTTCTACATCTACCTTATAATCTGTCTGTTTGCTACTTTGACATATTTGATTTAACTTGTTAAAAAATAAAAATAAAAAAGGAAATCTGTATTTCTCTCTTAATATTGTCTATTGTTGATTGTTCAAGGAAAATCTACTGTTGCTGTGTTGTCATCATTCTTTGTTTGTAGCAGGTCTCTCTTGTAAATGAGTCCTCGGGGCTCAATGAGATTAACCTGCCTTAATAAAGGTTGAATGAATGAACTGACGCACAGAATCACAAGTCCATGTGTGAACTGTGTCACAGAGTAAACACAATAAAAACATGTATTATCTGCAGCATTGTTCATTAAAATGGCTCAACACTATTAATGTATTACAAAAAATATACATACAGCAGACACAATGCTATTGTGCACCATTGCATTAGGTAATACGTTCAGCAAGTACTTTTACTTTAATACGTTTAATTATATTTAAAAGCAAGTACTATTTACTTTTACTTAAGTAAAAACATTAATACGTTACTTTGCAGCGTGTGAAGAAGGAGAAACAAACTGATTTGCAAGCAGTTGACTTTAATCCTTCGAGCGCCAAAAACAGAAACAGAATGAATGAAATCACACACGAACACTTCTTCTTCTCCACCTGGAAAACCTGGGGAACACCTCGCTGGCTCCTCCTACTGGGTGAGAGAGAGATGAGGCAATTTACCTTACTAATACACCACACAGCCCCCCCGAACACCCAGAAGGGCAAATACAAAACATATCAGTCTCTCACAGGGGGCCTAATCAACCTGCCGAACCGACTGCGTCGACTCGGGGGCGGAGAAACAGCTGGCACCCGTACAGGATCAACATTTTGTGCCACAGGTGGAGGAACACAGTTGGGGGGAGAAAATGGAAGATGGGGTCGAGCAGGAGGGCGGCCGCGTCTAGGAACCTGAGCCGGCAACACCTCTTCATCAGCCAACACATAGGCTGGCTTCAGGCGGTCCACTCTACGCCCACCCATGTCTAAAACAAAACTTTTCGCGCCTCTTTCGAGCACCCGAAACGGCCCGTCATACGGAGGCTAGAGGGGCGAACGGCGGGCGTCACGTCGCACAAAAACAAAACGGGCAGACTGGAGTGCTGTGGGCAGAAACACCTGCGGGAAACAATGGTGCACAGGACCCGGAACCAAAAAACTACTCTGCGAATAGGGGTCCACTGCTTCGGGGAAACATGGAGCAGCAGCGTCTAACAAAAACTCCCCTGGGATACGTAAAGGCTGACCAAAAACCAACTCGGCTGATGAAGCGTTGAGGTCCTCCTTAGGAGCTGATTGCAACCCAAGCAGCACTCACGGCAACCGCTCCACCCAGCCAATGTCTGTAAGCGCAGCACGTAATGCCGCCTTAAGAGACCGATGGAAACGTTCAACCAACCCGTTAGCCTGAGGGTGGTAGGCGGTAGTGCGATGCACCTGCACCCCCAAGGAGCGTGCCATCTCGGACCAGTGCCCTGAAATAAACTGGGGACCTTTGTCTGAAGTGATGTCTGAGGGCATACCAAAATGGGCAACCCAAGTGGAGAGGAACGCACCAGCCACGTCAGAGGTAGCTGTGGAAGAAAGAGGAACGACCTCATGCACAGGTCCACATGCACATGGTCAAAACGCTTGGCTGGAATGGGAAATGGTTCCAGTGGTGCCTTTGTGTGCCGGTGCACCTTTGCACGCTGACAGTTCACGCAAGCCGCTGCCCAACTCCTCACCTCTCTGCGTAAACCAGGCCACACAAAACGTGCGCTGACTAGTTTCACAGACGCACGCACACCTGGGTGTGAGAGAGAGAGTGAACAGAGTCAAAAATGCAGCGGCGCTAACCTGATGGAACCACTGGGCGTGTCCGGCCTGTGGAAACGTCACACAGGATCAAAGGACCGCCCTCTCCCAATTTGACCTCCTCTAGCTTAAGACCTGAAACGCCGGCATGAAGTGCAGTTATATCAGCGTCTCCCGGCTGGTCAGCGGCCATGGCAGAAAAATCTACCCCGAGGAGCACAGGACAAACGAGCACCCGTTACAGACAGTCTGCCACTGAGTTGGATTTTCCAGCCACATGGCGGACGTCCATTGTAAACTCTGAAATGGCCGCCTAGTGCCGTTGCTGACGCGCAGACCAGGGCTCCGAAACTTTAGACATGGCAAACGTGAGTGGTTTGTGGTCCACATAAGCCGTAAACAAACGACCCTCCAGCAAAAAATGAAAATGCAGTGTAGCTAAGAACAGCGCCAACAACTCGCGGTCAAAAACGCTGTACTTACGCTCGCAGTCCCGTAATTTTCGCTGAAAAATGCCAACGGCTGCCATGCGTCACCAACGCGTTGCTCTACAACAGCCCCCACAGCTATATCCGAAGCATCAGTTGTTAGCGCAATCAGGGCCTCTGAATCTGGATGGGCTAGGAGTGCCGCGCTAGCTAACGCGGACTTAGCACCATCAAAAGCAGTGATCCGGTCCGTGGTCCAAGCCACTGTGTCAGTCGCCTTCCTCGAGCGCAGGGCCTCGTAGAGAGACTGTAAGAGATGGGTTGCATTGGGAATGAACCTGTTGTAAAAGTTCACCATGCCTAAAAACTCCTGCAACTTTTTTACCACCAGAGGACGTGGGAACTCTGCCACTGCCTGTACCTTGGCAGGCAATGGAACTGCACCCTGCGCGGAAATACGATGACCTAAAATGTCGATCACTGGTAAACCAAACTGGCACTTGACCGGATTAATGATCAAGCCATGTGCATCCAAGTGCTGAAAAATTTCTTTCAGGTGCAACAGGTGCTCCTCGGTTGACGAGCTGGCCACCAAAATGTCGTCCAGATAGACAAACACAAAATTGAGGCCACGCAACACGGAGTCCATCAGCCTTTGAAAAGTCTGTGCTGCCCCCTTTAGTCCAAACGGCATGCGGAGGAACTCAAAAAGCCCAAAGGGGGTGATTACTGCAGTTTTAGGTACATCGCTGGACTGCACTGGGACTTGATGGTAGCCGCGCACCAGATCCACCTTAGAAAAAATGGAAGCACCCGACAACCGAACAGAAAAGTCCTGAATGTGCGGAATGGGGTAGCGATCAGGCGTCGTCACGTTATTTAAACGGCGAAAATCGCCACATGGGCGCCACGACCCGTCTGCTTTTGGTACCATGTGAAGGGGGGAGGCCCACGGGCTGTTAGAGCGTCTAACAATACCCAACCTCTCCATGGTACCAAACTCCTCTTTAGCGATGGCCAGTTTAACAGCGTCGAGGCGGCGTGCACGTGCAAAAACGGGCGGTCCCGTAGTAGGGATGAAATGCTCGACCCCGTGTTTAGTTTCTGAAGAAGAAAAAGCAGGTGTAGTTAAATAGGGGAATTCTGCCAGCAAACTTTGAAAAACATCAACTGAAACTAAAACATTAGCATGAGTTAGCGGCCCAGCCCCCCCAGACACAGATGGGAAAGTTGCAAAAGTTACAGCGTCAATAAGTCCGCGATTAGCAACATCTACTAACAGCCCATGAGCACATAAAAAATCTGCACCGATAATAGGAACAGTCACTGAGGCAACAACAAAGTCCCACTCAAACTCACGACCATGGAAAGAAACTGTTGTCCGTCTAGTGCCAAAAGTTCCAATGGGAGAACCGTTAGCAGCAGTTAGCAGTGGGCCACTGCCTCGGCTTGCTAATCGGTCTTTTGCAGACACGTGACATTTTGCACTCCCGGTCGCCATTTTTTGTGGATACCCGTTCAGTTAAACAGAGGAAGTCCATGCCTTAGCTGCTACCTCGTAAGGATCAATGTTGTTAATTGAAGCTAACTTCACCATGTAACGTTCTCTGGCTTCAAGGTTGAGTTTCTCTCTACATGTATAAGGCTTCTGCTCATTTTTATATTTAGTTTGCATTTTGCTGATGTTATTGTTCTGTATCGCACTGTGTTTAACATGGACTTCCTCTGTTTAAATGAACCGTATACACCCAACATAGCGACCGTAAGTGCAAAAAGACATGAGCCGTGTGACGTCACGTGCAAAAGACTGATTCAGGTCCAACAGGGTGGACCAAACTATTCTGGGAACCAGAGTCAACCAGAAAACGACTTCCTGACAGGGAGTCTGTGATGAAGAGCAGCTCACCTTGCTCGCCAGCACCCACAGCTGCTACTGAGCGCCACCTTCCTCATTTCCCAACACCCTGAACGTGCATGGTGGGATGCAGCGCTTGGCCTTGTGGCCGAACCGCCGGTGGTAGAAACAAAGGGAGCTCCCCCGCCGAGTTCAAGCGCCAACAGCCGAAACCACCACTGGCTCCTCCATCTCCGTCTGCTCAGGCTCCACCGATGTACTCTGCACCGCGAACCGTCTGGTAGCCAGCAGGACCCGGTCGGCCTCCTCGCCAAACCCCGGTAATCACCGGTAGATAAACAAGGGGAATTAGCCAAAGTAGCCCTCACTTGCGACGGATGCTGGCGCAAGAAAATGTGTGGGAACAGGAACCCCCCATCGTCTGAACCAAGTAGTGACAACATTTTGTCCATCATGCTCACAGCCATGCCGTCACCCAAACCAGGCAGGGATAGCAGTTTATCAGCCCTCTCAGTGGAAGTCAAAGTGTACCGTCGCAGCAGAAACTCTTTGAGGGCGCCATATTTGCCCACGTGCGGCGAGTCGCGCAGCAGCGGCATGGCTTTGCGGGTTGACTGCATATCCAGAGCTGACACGACCAAGAAGTACTTGGTTTCATCTGCGTTCACGCCTCGGAGGCGAAAGAGTGCCTCGATGTGCTGGAACCACGAAACCGGGTCACTTTGCCAGAACTCCGGGAGCTTAACACTTGCTGCGGGAGCAAAGTCGGCTGGTATCGGCTGCAACAGCTGGGCAGACGTCGCGGTGGCAGGGTCCGAAGAAGAAATAACATCCATGTTTGGTTCTGACGTATTTTGCGTCGCAGGTCACCACTTTAGCGTGTGAAGAAGGAGAAACAAACTGATTTGCAAGCAGTTGACTTTAATCCTTCGAGCACCAAAAACAGAAACAGAATGAATGAAATCACACACGAACACTTCTTCTTCTCCACCTGGAAAACCTGGGGAACACCTCGCTGGCTCCTCCTACTGGGTGAGAGAGAGATGAGGCAATCTACCTTACTAATACACCACAACTTCTACTTTTACTAGAGTACATTTTTGTCTGTTTATTTGTACTTTCATTTAAGTACAGTGTTTGAGTACTTTCTCCACCACTGTTCTTAATTCATGTCTTGGATCTTACTACCATCTTTCTTTACAGATTGTATTTTGTCGGATGTAACTGGGACCCATTTCATTCCACAACATGTACCACATGCACCGTTCATATTACTGAGTATTTTTGGCGGATAAAGACAAATTTAAATCTTCAGACATTTGCTGTGGCAGTCTTTCGCTACCATAAATCCCTAAAACATTCGTCTGCAACTTTGTAAGCTAACAAATTTTTTTTTATATAGTTTTGATTTCTATAGTACAAAACCTTTTGGAGTTTTTCAGGTGAACTTACCACGTGTGGTGTGGAAAAATGTAGGTCGCAAAAGGATGACATCATAATTCCTTGTTTTTTTTATTATTTTTTTACGGCTGACCAGTCCTCCTTCCGGTCATTTTTTATTTTATTTTCAGAGGTGATTACTGCCACCTACTGTACATCAGTACCTTTAGAAAGCTGAATAACATTCAATGAGAACTCTACACGTGAATTAGTCAAAGTCAAGTCAAAGTCAAAGTCAATTTTATTGTCAGAACTGCAATATGTACAGGACATACACAGGACCGAAATTGCATTACTCTCAGTCCCTCGGTGCAACAGTAAACTGACGACTACGACTTTCCGTCTTCAGAATTACAGTTACGCAGAGGGCTGCAGGGGAGGTCTGACCAAACGTATGACGTATGAGGAGTGAGGAATGAGAACCTGTTGAATAAAGACCATTGACACTGCTTCATGAGCTCGGGTCGGTTTATTGCAGGCTCGTAACTGTAATGGAACACCCTGGTCTCTGAACTGTCTGTGAAACACCTGAATTCACCTTTTCACTGAAGCTCACAGTGAATCTCCTTTTCTCAGAAAACCTGCAGTGAAGGACAAAATCACTGTTTTATTCCAGTTTAGTTTGAACCTAGGGCACAAATCACTCAGAAAAGACTTCCTTTTAATTTGTGTTAATTCAGAATTAATTAACAGAATAACTTTTGTCATTTTATGATCACTTGTTATTTACATGAGTTGTCACTCTTAATATGCTGGTGTATTCCTTAATATGTGAATGATCATTATTATGATGCTGGTTTATTCTGCAGTATGATAGTGCTTAACCCTTGTGTTGTCCTGCGGGTCAAAAGTGACCCGCTACCATGTTTAGCTATAGAAAAAATACCTTAAACTATATTTTTCCAACTTGAAATTTTATGACTTTTCCTAAAGTGACCCCATCATTACAAAAAGTGATACTTTGTTTTTGTCTAGGTTTACATGTGGGCTGTACACCACTAGGGTCCAAAGATCGTCCTATGGGTCATTTTTGACCCGTGAATTATAAAGGCATTTAAACACCAGAAAAAAGTTCAAAGGCCACACACAAACTCTCTCTAACACACACACACACACACACACACACACACACACACACACACACACACGCACATACACACATCAAAGACACTAGAACTTGCATTTGACCTGCACCTGCACTCTTGATCTGCAGCTAACCCCTCACATCACACAAGCTGCCAAGCAAAACAAAAAAACAAACTAAGAAATAATAAAGGCTGCAGCTGGGTCAGTCAAAAGAAAAAGGTGCCAGTTCTGCCCCTGGAAGAAGGACTGCAAGACAAAAGCTGTGTGCTGCACATGTGAGAAACACATCTGCAAAGCCCATTCTCACGTTCACACATACTGCCCTTCTTCTTCTTCTTCTTTCGGCTTTTCCCTTTTCAGGGGTCGCCACAGTGAGTCATCCTCCTCCACCTCACTCTGTCCTCACTCCAACTACCTCCATGTCCTCTCTAACTGCATCCATATATCTCCTCTTTGTCTTTTTCCTGGCAGCTGCATTTCTAACATCCTTCTACCAATATACCCACTGTCCCTCCTCTGGACATGTCCAAACCATCTCAGTCTGGCCTCCCTAACTTTATCTCCCAGTTGTTCAACATGTGCTGTACCTCTGATGATCTCATTCCTGATCTTATCCATCCTTGTCACTCCTAAGGAGAACCTCAGCATCTTCATTTCTGCTACTTCCAGTTCTTTCTCCTGTCTTTTTGTCAATGACACTGTCTCCAGACCATACAACATAGCTGGTCTCACCACTGTCTTGTAAACTTTTCCTTTGACCTTTGCTGACACCTTTTTGTCACAAATCACTCCTGAAACTTTTCTCCATCCACTCCATCCTGCCTGGACTCTCTTCTTCACCTCTTTACCACATTCCCCATTTTCCTGGACAGTGGACCCCAAGTACTTGAAGTCCTGCACCTTTGTGACCTCTGCTCCTTGTAGCCTCACTGTTCCACTGGCCTCCCTCTCATTCACACACATGTACTCTGTCTTACTACGGCTGACTTTCATTCCTCTTCTTTCAAGTGAATACCTCCACCTCTCCAAGTTCTCTTCCACCTGTTCCCTGTTCTCACCACATATCACAATGTCATCTGCAAACATCATAGTCCATGGGGATTCCTGCCTGACCTCATCTGTTAGTCGGTCCATCACCAGAGCAAACAAGAAGGGGCTCACATACTGTCCTACATGTGATAAATATAGTAGAAGTTGAAAATTGTTCACAAAATCAAGCAACATTTTGTTTTTTTGTTGTGTTATGAGAGAAGTATTTTTATAATTCACTTCCTAAAAAATATTTAAAAAATAAACGTGACAAAAAAGTTCCAGATTGTTGACTGTTTTTTCCCTTTCAATATAAATAATTCAGAAATAATTACTTTACATTTATATAATAGCCATAATAAACCTTTACTGTGTAAAATAAAACTGTTTTGACAGTTGGTTTGTGGTAAAAAAAAAAAGTGTAATACTGTTAACTGGTGATTGTCTTTTTGTATTGTGTAACAAAAATACATGATAAATTTTTTTTTTTAAATAAATAATTGAGATGCATTGATAAATAGGTTGTTTCATCGTGGAAAATGGATTTTGGATTTAAAGTTCAATAAAGCTGCTTTATTTTGGGTCTTTGGTAGTGCGGGTCATTTTTGACCCGTAGGACAAGGGGAGTAAACAGAATGTTAAGATCGCACAAGGGTTAAACTGTGTGAAAGTTCAAACTGTGTCAGACTGAACTTTTCAGTTTTCTTTAGAAGTTAGAATACAGTTTTAATCCATTGTTTCATGAAGCTGGCTCCAGTCTAATCTGTTTCTCTGTCTTCATTCTAAACAACTTCTTCTCTGTTCTTCAAAACATTTCTTGTTGACGTCACCTGACGTCAACTAATCTCCTCCCACTCCCTGATTGAAATGACCAATCGGGAAGGAGCAAGTCATCTGATCTCAGATCCTCTTTAAGAAGTTCTATAGCTTCCTGGAACTACCTGAGAGAGTCTAAGATGCACGGACTTTCTCGCTTTCTGCTGTAGACGCAAGTCATGAGTCAAAGATCCTGTCCTGTCAGCAAAGGACTTATAACATGCTGGTTATAAAGTCCGAACCGAGCGTAAGCTCAGAACTTTGAATGAATTTCCTTTCTGGAATAATTTATCTTGAAACCAAACCAGGACTGCCAAGACTTCTGCCGTCTAAAGCAAGTATCACAGAGACACTGAGAAGGTAAACACGTTTTGGAGTCCAGCTTGGACTTGCTGGACCGACGACCCATTTACGTCCAAGACTGCTCACAGCTCTTTACCAGAACCGAGACGGACGTCTTAAGGTAAAAGAGCAGTTGTTTGTTTACTGGAGCGTGCAATTATATCTTAGCTGGACGCATATGGAAGAGTGTCATCTGGTCATAAATGCAAGACAAAACTACTTCCCTTTTCCTCCAGCTTTCATCCTCCATCTTCCTTCCTAAACTTTCTTCTTATATCTTAAGCCAGTAAACTCTAAGTTGATGTGCCTGCAGAGATAAGTTATACAAAGACCCATAACTTGTGTTCTGTTGTTTCCTAGAAATTACGGACGCGTGATTTCATTTGTGCTGAAGTTAATTTATAGGAAATAGATTGATCAATCTATGTAAATATGTTGTGATGTAATTTTATGATTCTGTTATTAAATGGTTCAGTTCTGCTGTACCAACATAAATAACGTTTCCTGTCAAGTTACATCCCTCCTAGTCACAGAATTTATAGGTATTAATCTGAAAAAGTGAGAACCCGTGAATTATTGATGATAATTTGTGTCAGTCTAAACCCTGCTCAATTTTTCATCTAGTATATAGGTAAATCAGTAAAACTGATCACCGCCTATATTATTACATAACATATACACTGAACCTACATCACCTCCATCTATTCTTTGGCAAGCCCATGAGGACAATAATCATGACAGCTTACAATACAACATTGTGAATGCAACATTTAACATCTTCACATGAATTTACAACCCTACACTCTAGTTCTACATTATTCCATAAAATTAACAAGTTGTTCTCAAAGACTGCATAAATCATGTCAAAGCAAATGTTACAGAACTGTTTGATTTATTATTTTACAGGACACAGAGAGATGTCTCACCAAGTCAGACTGAGGCTGCTGCCAAGAGCCAGGTGTTTTTTCGATGAGCCTGTTCAGGTGAAGGTGTCTGGGCTGAGGCCCAGGCAGGTGGTCACCATGAGAGCCAGATCCTCTGATGAGAAAGGAGTAGAGTTCAGCTCCTCAGCATCCTTCATGGCTGATGGTAACGGTGAGATTGACCTGAACAGAGATCCCTCCCTCAGTATGAGCTATGTTGGAGTTGAACCCATGGGTTTACTGAGGTCACTGAAGACAGACACTGCCCACAAATACTTTTATAAGGAGAAGTTGTTTGAACCTTTCATGGTGAACTTCTCTGTTTATGAGGGGAACGGCAGGGATGCTTGCGGAGGCGACAAATGAGAGGCTTCTGATCAGAGATGGTGTCAGCAGAGTTCCTGTCGAAGAAGGGAATGTTCATGGAGTCCTGTTTACTCCTCCAGGTATGATCATGGATTATCTGCATGTCTGCTGTGGTTCACAACATGTTTACTACTGTGAGTTATCAGTTTAAAATATATTGCCTATTCAAAACAATGCAGTAGACATTAAAAACAGGTCAAATATGGAGCATTGAACGTTTTGACCAGACATTTTATCTCATGGCTGAACAACATGACCGAAGAGCCTAAAAAGAGAGGCGTGCATTGAGTTCCAGTGGTAATATCAAAAAGGGCGTTCAATACAGAAACAACTGGATTTTATTTGTAACAGAAGACGTTTCGCTTCTCATCCGAGTAGCTTTCTCAATTAAAAGAGCAGAGAGTGAGTGAGCAAGGTTTTAACACCAGTACAACCCAGATGTGAGCCATTTGGCTATTCTAACTATAGTTCCCATGGGAGTTAGTCAAATGGCTCATTGAATTAGCATTTTTGCAGCAATTGGTATGTATATGAGGCCATTCTGTTGGCGTGGAGGAGGCATTGGGGGTATATTTCAAAGTCAAAGTCAAAAGTCAAAGTCAACTTTATTGTCAGATCTGCAATATGTACTGTACAGGACATACACAGGACCGAAATTGCGTTTCTCTCAGTCCCTCGGTGCAACAGTAAACATCTAAACATTGAAACACTGAAACATATAATAATAGACATAAGCATAAAATAGTAAAACTAACACTGTCCTGAGTTTTTGCATAGTGGTATAAGAGTATGAAAATTTACACCAACTCTAAAACTAAAACTAAAACATTAAACATTTAATGAACATAATACTGTCCTGAGTTTTTGCATACTAGTATAAAAAAAGAGTATAAAAAGTATAACTAAAATAAACTAAAGGTTTCTAGCATTGACATTTGCAAAGTGGCAAAGCAGCGTATGAGTTAATGTGCACAGTATATGTATGAGGTAGTAGTTGATGTTGTTATAGAGGCAAAAAGTGGCATATGCAGTAAGGCACATTGGGCATCCCTAAATAAGACCGTTCAGAGCACACTGTATATGTATCAGCAGTGGTGTAGATATTAGAGTAGTGTAAATGTAAACAGTAGTAATTAAATGTAAGCAGTAGTAATAAAAGTAAACAGTATTAATAAATGTAAACAGAGAATGTAAACAGTATTATGACTATAGGCAGTGATGTAATACAAACATTAGTGCAAGT
>JBBPBX010098807.1:0-10293 GCA_038048925.1 Garcialebias charrua | reverse complement strand
TATATATATATATA
The DNA here is from genome assembly GCA_038048925.1 of Garcialebias charrua. Lineage (NCBI taxonomy): Eukaryota > Metazoa > Chordata > Actinopteri > Cyprinodontiformes > Rivulidae > Garcialebias > Garcialebias charrua. The sequence goes on along the minus strand of JBBPBX010098807.1, from coordinate 10,279 downwards.
TGGTATATATATATATACACGGTATATATATATATATACACGGTATATATATATATACACGGTATATATATATATACACGGTATATATACGGTATATATATATATACACGGTATATATACGGTATATGTGTACAGGTAGTCCCCGACTTACGACGGAGTTCCGTTCCTACGCCCCGTCGTAACTTGGATTTCAACGTAAGTCGGAAAACACATACACACTGGCCGCCCCATATACACGTACATGTACGGTACTGTACAGTTACCAAGCACTTCGCCTATCCTAACACAGTACCCTACATAATTATCAAAAAACACATACAGTACATTTGGAGCCATAATGAAGGAAAAAAAGTGTAAATTTCTTACTGGGAGCTGATGAATTCTTCCTCCGTTTGTTAGCATGTTAGCTCCTTGCACCTCCGGTCCAGCTCGCTGTTTCTGCCGTCTGGTGACACCGTACACCCGTCCACCTCCGTGCACCTTTTGTTTACGATGTAAACCCGCCGTCAACCTCTGTCCAGTAAGGTCTCCACCTCCACTGCTTTGCTATTTGTGCCGTGAAAGTCGGTCCAGAGCGGGTCTCTCTCTGTGTTTTTCCGCTGCGTCAAGCTACTGCTACTTCTACCGTCAAACAGGAAGTATAACCGGAACTGGCTTTTCAAAATAATTTTTATTTTTTTATTTTTATGAGATGCGTGACGTAACCCCGAAACGTCGTAACTCGAGGACTACCTGTATATATACAAATATATATATATATATATATATATATATATATATATATATATATATATATATATATATATATATATATATATATACAGGTATTCCCCGATTTACGAGCGAGATCCGTCACAAGGGGGCGCTCGTAAACCGGAAATCTCGTAATTTGGAACGGCCGCCATTTCTCTCGTAAACCCGGAAGTCCGCTCGTAAATTTCGCCAGCGCACCTAAAAACACTCTATTTTCATCTAAAAACTACTTTTGAGTGCATAAAAATGATCGGAAACGTGTGTTTATATGCTTAACTTGCTAACTGTAGTGAAAAAACACATGAAAACTCAGTATTTTTTTCGTTTTTTCCAAAAATTCGCAACCCGGAAGTCCGCTCGTAAATTTCGCCAGCGCACCTAAAAACACTCTATTTTCATCTAAAAACTACTTTTGAGTGCATAAAAATGATCGGAAACGTGTGTTTATATGCTTAACTTGCTAACTGTAGTGAAAAAACACATGAAAACTCAGTATTTTTTTCGTTTTTTCCAAAAATTCGCAACCCGGAAGTCCGTTCGTAAATTTCGCCAGCGCACCTAAAAACACTCTATTTTCATCTAAAAACTACTTTTGAGTGCATAAAAATGATCGGAAACGTGTGTTTATATGCTTAACTTGCTAACTGTAGTGAAAAAACACATGAAAACTCAGTATTTTTTTCGTTTTTTCCAAAAATTCGCAGCTCGTAAGTCTGGGACCTCGCAGATCAGAGCGCTCGTAATTCGGGGACTACCTGTATATATATATATATATATATATATATATATATATATACAGGGAACCCCCGACCTACGAACGAGTTCGGGACCTAAGAACCGTTCGCAGCTCGATCCGGTCGTAGGTAGGGGGTGAAAATTGCGTCCCGTTCGTAGGTCGTTATTCTGTTCGTAGGTCGCGGAAATACCGCTAACGGTGCGCCGCGCACACATTTAACAGCATGAGACTGACATACTGGCCCATAAACATGCACAGAACTTTATTTACAAACACTTATCTAAACCATTACACCACACATGCATCCATAAACACACACAGTAACTGTACATCAGTAACTTCACATCAGAACTGCAGGAAATCAGCTGGAAATCACATCAGCAAAATGATGTCAACAATCACACATGAACACTTCTCAAAGTGCAGCTTTTAACATCAGAACAGCAGCAAATCAGGGACTCCCATCAGCAAAATGATGTCAACAATCACACATGAACACTTCTCAAAGTGCAGCTTTTAACATCAGAACAGCAGCAAATCAGGGACTCCCATCAGCAAAATGATGTCAACAATCACACATGAACACTTCTCAAAGTGCAGCTTTTAACATCAGAACAGCAGCAAATCAGGGACTCCCATCAGCAAAATGATGTCAACAATCACACATGAACACTTCTCAAAGTGCAGCTTTTAACATCAGAGCAGCAAATCAGCAGGAACTGACATCAGCAAAATGATGTCAACAATCACACATGAATCCATAAATCCATCAGCAGCATCACATCTATCAGAAGCATGTTGCAACCATCATGTTTTTGAAACCAGTGCGTTGATGAGTGTCCATGTGCATGAGAAAGAAGTCCATGAACTCAGAAAAAGCTAGAAGCAGCAGAAAAATGAAACAAAATTGCCTTACTTTGACTGAAGTGTAGGTAGACAGATGTTTTTCTCATCGTATGTCTCTTCTCATCAATCACCGTAACTAACCCACGAGGGACAAAATGGCCGCTGCCCTTTAAATAGTTACCGCTTTACCTGTACGGATCCCTCCGCCGCCAGGTGCACTGCGGCTGTGTGTACATCCGCCAGAAGCCCAGCCCCCCCCTCTCGCTGGCGGTACTTTTCCACTGTCATGCGCAGTGTCACGCCCATGCTCAACAAGCAACAGCCAAAGGCAATCCCCTCCCCCACCTCGCCGATTGCCATATGTGACGCAGTTACGCCGTAGCTCGATTATATACTTGTAATAGGGCTCGTTCGTAGGTCATGCATCCAGTCTGCCGTAGCTCGATTATATATTTTAGCTTGGTTCGTTCGTAGGTCACGAACTTTTTGCCGTACGTCGATGGCATTCTTCAACTTTGGTTCGTTCGTAGGTCCCGTNTATATCATATGGCCAAATTAGGCTTCTTGTCTGGAGTAGAACATTTAGTTAAATTCAATCCAGTTTATTTATATTGCACCAAATTACAACATACGTCTAAGCAAGTAATGTAAGGGGGTTTTCTGTTTCAAAACCAACATTGTTGGTAGAGGAGGGTACATAGAGGAGGGTCCGTCGGATAGTTGAACCTCGGATTCAGGAGGAGCAGTGTGGTTTTCGTCCTGGTCGTGGAACACTGGACCAGCTCTACACCCTCAGCAGGGTCCTGGAGGGTGCGTGGGAGTTTGCCCAACCAGTTTACATGTGCTTTGTGGACTTGGAGAAGGCATTCGACCGCGTCCCTCGGGGGGTTCTGTGGGGGGTACTCCGGGAGTATGGGGTACCAGGCCCTTTGATATGGGCTGTTAGGTCCCTGTACGACCGGTGTCAGAGCTTGGTCCGCATTGCCGGCAGTAAGTCAGGCTCGTTTCCGGTGAGAGTTGGACTCCGCCAAGGTTGCCCTTTGTCACCGATTCTGTTCATAACTTTTATGGACAGAATTTCTAGGCGCAGCCAAGGTGTTGAGAGGATCCGTTTTGGTGACCTTAGAATCGCTTCTCTGTTTTTTGCAGATGATGTGGTCCTACTGGCTTCATCAGTTCGTGATTTACAACTTTCACTGGAGCGGTTTGCAGCCGAGTGTGATGCGGCCGGGATGAGGATCAGTTCCTCCAAATCCGAGGCCATGGTCTTGAGCCGGAAAAGGGTAGCATGCCCTCTCCGGGTCGGGGAGGAGGTCCTGCCCCAAGTGGAGGAGTTTAAGTATCTCGGGGTCTTGTTCACGAATGAGGGAAAACTGGAGCGTGAGATCGATAGGCGGATAGGTGCAGCGTCCGCAGTGAAGCGGGCGCTGTACCGGTCTGTCGTGGTGAAGAGAGAGCTGAGTCAAAAGGCAAAGCTCTCAATTTACCGATCGATCTACGTTTCCACCCTCATCTATGGTCATGAGCTTTGGGTTATGACCATAGATGTGCAAAGGCTGCGGCTTCTCTCTCTCTCGACAACACGGTGTTTTCGTCTTCTTTGTCCTGCATGCCGCAATGTGCCGGCACGTCTTCGTCATGTTTACGTGTTCAAGAACGCAAGTATAGCCGTGAGTTCCTGCTTGATGTCGGAAAAACCGCTCATTTGGGAATAAACAGTGACCTCCAGGAGAAGCTACGTGAGCTGGAAGAGAAGCTAAACGAGTTTCGTGACTGCGGCCTGCTCTGGAAGCCAGCCCCGAGCCTCAATTCATCACGCCCGCCGTGGGAGCGCCACAAGCGGCTGGACAGTAAGCGGAAGCCGGCCCTGAGCCTCCCTTCTTCGCGGCCGCCGTGGAAGCGCCACAAGCGGCTGGACAGAAAGCGGAAGCCGGCCCTGAGCCTCCCTTCTTCGCGCCCGCCGTGGAAACGCCACAAGCGGCGTGACAGAAAACAGAAGCGGGGTAAACGCGGAGGTGTCAGAGCTAGGCTAGCAGCTAGCCCACACAAACCGGCGATCCCATCCATGGTTTTGGCTAACGTGCGCTCCTTGGACAATAAACTGGATTATATACGCCTGCTACGAACGACACAAAAGACTGTGAGAGACTGCTGTGTGTTTGTATTCACGGAAACGTGGCTCAACAACAACGTTCCGGACCATGCTGTCCAGCTAGGGGAGCTAACATGCTACAGAGCGGACCGAACCCCCGAGGGAGGTAAGACAAGGGGAGGGGGGCTCTGTGTTTACATCAACAAAGCATGGTGCCTGGATGCTGCTGTGGTCTACAAACACTGCTCACATTTAGTGGAGTTCATGACTATTAAATGCAGACCGTTCTATTTACCGAGGGAGTTTACAGCTGTTTTGATTGTTGCTGTATATATCCCTCCAAGCTCCAACAGCAAAGTTAGAAGTGAGGCTTTGAATGAACTATATCTGCACATCAGTGAGCAACAAACAGCCCATCCTGATGCTTTTCTCATCACGGCTGGTGATTTCAACCATGCAGATTTAAAGAGTGTATTTCCAAAAACATACAAAAACATAAACTTTGCAACAAGAGGAAACAACACACTGGACCAAGTTTACACCACCATGAAAAATGCCTACAGAGCCCTCCCCCTCCCCCACATTGGTGCTTCTGACCATATCTGTGTTATGCTAAAGCCAGCATACAGGCCGCTGGTGAAAGTCACAAAACCAGTCCGCAAGCAGATACGAGTGTGGCCAGAGGGGTCTTCAGAGGCACTCCAGGACTGTTTTGACACCACAGATTGGGGTATGTTCAAAGAAGCTGCTACCACAAACAACAACACATGTCTCCAGGAGTACTCAGACACTGTATGTTCATACATCGCCAAGTGCATTGATGATGTTACCAACCTCAAAACCATCACTGTTCGGGCTAATCAGAAGCCATGGCTGACAGCTGAGGTTCACAGACTCCTGAAAGCCAGGAATGCTGCCTTCAAAGCGGGAGATCAGGTGGGCCTGAAGGCAGCCAGAAAGAACCTGACCCAGGGCATCAGTGAGGCCAAGGAGCAGTATTCCAGGAAAATAGCTCACCGTTTCAAGGACAGCAAGGATACACGCAGTCTGTGGCAGGGAATACAGACCATCACAGACTACAAACCCCCCCCCCCCCAGACCTGTGACAGCTCAACCTCTACGCTGAATGAACTGAATGAGTTCTTCGCTCGGTTTGAGGCAAGTAACAGCACACCTGCACATAAATTCCCCCCCTCTCCTGATGGCCAGGTGCTGGCGCTGTCCTCAGACAGCGTAAGGCGTTCATTCATCAAGATTAACGCCCGGAAGGCCTCTGGTCCTGACAACATACCTGGTCGTGTGCTGAAAGACTGTGCAGGGGAACTCGCAGCGGTCTTCACGGACATCTTTAACATCTCACTAAGCCAGGCCATCGTCCCCACCTGTTTCAAAGCCACCACCATCATCCCTGTCCCAAAGAAGGCAACGCCCGCATGCCTCAATGACTATCGCCCAGTAGCACTCACCCCCATCCTGATGAAGTGCTTTGAACGGCTAGTCATGAAAAGCATCACATCTGTCCTCCCTGCCTCCCTGGATCCCTTCCAATTTGCATACCGACCTAATCGCTCAACCGACGATGCCATCTCCTCTGCCCTCCACACAGCTCTCACACATCTGGACACGAAGGACTCTTATGTTAGAATGCTGTTCATCGACTTCAGCTCGGCATTCAACACCATCATCCCCCAACAGCTCATCCATAAACTGGACAGTCTGGGGCTGAACACCTCAATGTGTAACTGGCTGCTAGACTTCCTGACCGGGAGACCACAGACAGTACGGATCGGGAGTAACACATCTAGCACCATCACATTGAACACAGGGGCCCCACAAGGATGTGTGCTGAGCCCCCTTCTATTCACCCTGCTAACACACGACTGCACACCATCGTACAGCTCCAACCACTTCATCAAGTTTGCGGACGACACAACAGTGGTAGGTCTCATCAGCAACAACGATGAGACGGACTACAGGAACGAGGTGAGCCGCTTGGCCTTGTGGTGCGGACACAACAATCTCACTCTCAACGTGGAGAAGACAAAGGAGATTGTCGTGGACTTCAGGAAGAGGGATGCACAACATGCCCCTCTGACCATCAACAGCACCGCAGTGGAGAGAGTGGACAGCACCAAGTTCCTGGGAGTGCACGTCTCAAAGGACCTGTCCTGGAGCAGGAACACTGCAGCACTGGCGAAGAAGGCTCACCAGCGCCTCTACTTTCTCCGCAAGCTGAAAAGGGCTGGAGCTTCAACCTCCATCATGTGCACCTTCTACAGAGGTGCCATAGAAAGTGTCCTGACCAGCTGCATCACTGTGTGGTTTGGTGCATGCACTGCATCCTGCCGCAAGAGCCTCCAGCGCATCGTGAAAGCAGCTGAGAAGATCGTCGGCACCTCCTTGCCCTCACTGCAGGACTTACACAGCAAACGCCTCACTCGGAAAGCCCACTGCATGGCAGGTGATCCCACACACCCACTACACAGCCGCTTTAGACTGCTGCCATCAGGGAGGAGACTGAGGAGTCTCCAGGCTCGAACCAGCAGACTGAGAGACAGCTCTGTTCATCAGGCAGTCAGAATGCTAAACACTCTGCCTGCTCTGCCTCCCCTCCCATTTGAACTGCCTTAACACAAAAAACTTTCTCACACATTACCACTCAACACAAAGTTTTTAACACTGGACTCTGTGTCATCAAACGGGTTATTCACTAAACTCTCGGTCATGTGTTCATTCAGTTTGCACTACTTCTCATATTTGCACTAATGTTTGTATTACATTACTGCCTATAGTCATACTACTGTTTACATTCACTGTTTACATTTATTAATACTGTTTACATTTATTACTACTGCTTTACATTTATTACTACTGTTTACATTTACACTACTTTTATCTACACTACTGCAGATACATATACAGCATTCTCTGACTAGCCTTATCTAAGGATGCCAAATGTGCCTTATGTGCCTCACTGCATATGCCACTTTGCCTCTATACCAACATCAACTACCTCATACATGTACTGTGTACATTAACTTATATGCTGCTGTGCCACTCTTTGCAAATGTCAACGCTAGAAACTTCAGTTTATTTTATAGATTTACGTTTTTATACTTTTCATACTACTATGCAAAAACTCAGGACAGTATTACACTTTTATTATTTCATTTTATGCTTATGTTCATTGGGTGTTTGGTGTTTTAGGGGTGTTTGGTGTTTCAGTGTTGGTGTAAATTTTCATACTTTTATACTATTATGAAAAAACTCAGGACAGTGTTACACTTTTTTACTATTTTATGCTTATGTGTATTAAATGTTTTAGTGTTTAGTGTTTAGATGGTTACTGTTGCACCGAGGGACTGAGAGAAACGCAATTTCGGTCCTGTGTATGTCCTGTACATATTGCAGTTCTGACAATAAAGTTGACTTTGACTTTGACTTTGACCGAAAGAACGAGATCTCGGATACAAGCGGCTGAAATGAGTTTTCTCCGCAGGGTGTCTGGACTCTCCCTTAGAGATAGGGTGAGAAGCTCAGTCATCCGGGAGGGACTCGGAGTAGAGCCGCTGCTTCTCCACATCGAGAGGAGCCAGTTGAGGTGGCTCGGGCATCTGGTTAGGATGCCTCCTGGACGCCTCCCTGGTGAGGTGTTCCGGGCATGTCCCACCGGGAGGAGACCCAGAGGAAGACCCAGGACACGCTGGAGGGACTATGTTTCTCGGCTGGCCTGGGAACGCCTTGGGATTCCCCCGGAGGAGCTGCTCCAAGTGGCTGGGGAGAGGGAAGTCTGGGCCTCCCTACTTAGGCTGCTACCCCCGCGACCCGACCCCGGATAAGCGGAAGAAGATGGATGGATGGATGGATGGAAAACCAACATTGTTGTCATTTGTGCAGAGTATTTTCTCTAGCAACTTCAGGATGCAAATAATTGATCTGATCATGGTAAGTTTCGAAGGTTAAGACAAACGTTTCTTTTTTGCATTGTTTTCATAAATCCCCACCATCACCACCATGACCACACAAACACACACAGATACGCACACACAACCCCACACACACTTCTTCCTGGTGGTTGCATGCTCCTGCACTACAGTCTAGGAATCGCTCAGTCAGCTTTTTTCTTTCTGAAAGTCCACATTTTATCTCAGTTGTTTGTTTGCGTGTGTGTGTGTGTGTGTTTCTTTCTTTCTTTAAAAAGCTCATTGTCCCAGAAAGTGGAGGAGGGGATCACAACGACGCCTGCAGCCCGGTCTGTTCGGTGCTCTGCTGCACTTGTACTCTACCTGCGCACGATTCGTCTGCAGTCACTATTTAAAGAGACTCAAATGCTATTAATATCTTTCTACCATTTCCACCTTTCGCTGCGTTTTCCTTTCTCCTCCCTGCTGACGACAGTCATCTTCCTCTTCCTCCCTCACTGCTCCCTCACCTTTTTCCCCTTCATTTTTGCACAAGATTCTGTTGTTCTGCGTTTTTTAACACCACCACTGTTAGGAATAGACAGAAAATGAATGAACGTTGCTAAACTTCAAAGGTGACATTTCTGTACGACTCAACTGTACTAGAGGGATTTGATTCATTTTTGTGTTGATCTAAGTTTTCTGTCCTTGCAGAAGGTGTCCACAAAGTGCATTCTCAATAAATAGACTGTGCTGTCTGTGTTTACACATGGTTGCAACTTAATGCTTATTCTAAACCTTTTCATGCTGAAATGTATGCCATTCATTCTAACATTTTTGTACCTCATCATTTCCTGCTCCTCTTCCTGCACCATTTCCCCTTTGTCCTCCTCTCCGTCCACCTCCTCTGTTCAGCGTAACTGATAGCTATTTTATCGCGATGATTGAATCAAAGCTACATTTCCCCACAATCCAGCATGTCCACATCTCTCTGCTATACATGCTGTCACGGATCGGAGAGTACTAACATACACAAATACAGTGTAACTTAACACAATGGCACATGTGTTTATTAGAACGTTGTATTGTCAGTACTCTCATGGGCCAGTCAAAGTAATGAGATCTCAATTTTCACTTGTATATGGTTACAGGAAAACAGCAGTAAAAGCACCTTGCCTCTCGTCCATTAAAAGCAGTCTGGTTGCCTTGTCGGCTGCAGAATGTTTGTCTATTGTCGGCTCCTCCAGCAGTCCCATGACCCTCTGGGGTTTTACGGCCCTGAAACTAAACAGTGTGAACTTTAAACATTTGTACGGAGGCTCAGTAACAGAAACAGGGCTCGGTTTCAACAGGGACAAATGTGCCGAAAATATACAGAAAGAGTTCTTTCTTTGTGCTTGCACTTTTCATGATTCTCTACGGTGTCCGCGAGACAAATTACTTGGTTGGATTTTGCAAGAAATCCGATATTGTCTCCATAAAGCAGAGCGTGCATTATTTTATATTAATTAAAATAAAAAAGTTCAAGGGTAAAGGGACACAGACCGCCTCACTGGATGTAAACCTGCAGTTCACCCCTGACATTAAGACATCACTGTCTGTTTTGACTCACAATGAGCCAAAAGATGCATCTTACCAATTGAATTTTCAAATGCAAATCAACCAAAGTAACATAAAAGTTTGTGCAAAAACAATGACAAATGTAAAGTTCATAATGTTAATTGAACAAATTTAAAAAAAATAATTCATTGAACTTAAAATGTTATGCTGCCCTTTAATTTTTAGGTTAAAACTTCCTACTGGATTTTTCAGTGCATAACGCAAAAAATACTAAACAAGTAGTTCTGTCACTGGCACACTACACATTTTACATCTGCCTCTTAATAAAACAGTGATTCAGAAAACATTCATGAATCAAACTTCAGCAGCACTCCAACTACAGTATAAGTT
>JBBPBX010098806.1:0-12628 GCA_038048925.1 Garcialebias charrua | reverse complement strand
TCATTTTCCTCAATAAATGAATGACCAAGCGGAATATGTTTGTCTCGTTTGTTTAACTGGTTTCTACGAATGATCAACCATGGATGACAAAAGGGTTAAGAAATGCATGTAAAAAAAAGAATTATTTGTATTCATGTTTCTTGAAATTGCGAAGTCAGAGCGCAGAAGAAAAATATAAAAAGTATAAAAATAAATTAGTAGGGATTATAAGGAAACATAAGAAAGAATATTATAGTAAATTATTAGATAAAACTAATGGTGATATGAAAGCAACATGGCGAGTAATGAATGGTGTACTGAAGAATCATAAAGCAAAAACTGGTATTTCAAAATATTTTGTAAAAGACAACGATGAAGTTCATGATGAAAATGAAATTGTAAATGGATTTAATCAATATTTCGTGAATGTTGGATCAAGCCTTGCAGCTAAGATACCAAAAGTAGATAAAAATATGATCCACTCAATTACAGGTTGTGCAAATAGTATTTTCCTAAATGGAACTAACAAAGAGGAAATAATGAATGTAGTAAAACATCTTACAGACAAGAGATCGAAAGACTGGGTGGACATGGATATGATGTTTGTAAAGGACATAATGAGCCATGTTATTGAGCCGTTCACATACATATGTAACTTATCATTTTCAACAGGAATTTTTCCAGATAATATGAAAGTAGCTAAGGTCGTTCCTCTTTTTAAAAATGGTGATAAATGTGTATTCAACAATTATAGACCTATATCCTTGTTACCACAGTTTTCAAAAATTCTTGAAAAACTATTTGTAAACAGACTAGACCAATTTATAGATAAACAAAATATTCTAAGCAGCAGTCAGTATGGGTTTAGATCAAAAAACTCTACATCAATGGCTCTCATGGAATTAATGGAACAAATAACTACTGCTGTCGATCAAAAACAACACTGTATCAGTATCTTTGTTGATTTAAAAAAAGCATTCGATACTATTGATCACACCATTCTCCTTGAAAAACTGAACAAATATGGTATTAGAGGACCAGCATTACAGTGGGTATCTAGCTACTTAAAAAATAGGAAACAATTTGTACAAATAAATGATGTAAGATCTGACCTCTGTAATATCACATGTGGAGTTCCCCAAGGCTCTGTACTTGGACCAAAGCTTTTTATTTTATATGTGAATGACTTGGTAAATGTGTCAGGACTCCTTAAATGTGTACTTTTCGCAGATGATACCACTTTTTTCTGTTCAGGTGAAGATATAGAACAAATGTTAGAATTGATAAAGACAGAATTTGTCAAGATACAAACTTGGTTTAAAATAAATAAATTATCATTAAATCTAGAGAAAACTAATTACATGATATTCGGTAATAGAAAGAAAACTGTTGATGTTCCACTCAAAATTGAGGATGTTGAGATTTGTAGAGTGAATGAGGTGAAGTTTTTGGGTGTTATCATTGATGACAAACTGACATGGAAACAACACATAAATTCTGTAAGAATAAAAATAGCTAAATCGATAGCAGTACTGTACAAAGTCAGAGACCTATTGAATGATAAAGCTCTGTATTTGTTGTATAACACAATCATTGTTCCACACTTAATCTATTGTATTGATGTTTGGGGGAATGCGTGTAAAACAATCACAAAGCCTATTTTTGTATTACAGAAAAGAGCTGTAAGAATTATCACTAGAAAGCATTACCGTCATCCATCAAGTACATTATTTTATCAACTAAAATTACTGAAGTTCCATGATTTGGTAGACTATAATATTTTATCAGTTATGTATAGAGCTCAAAATAATGCATTACCTTTAAATATCCAAATGCACTTTGTTAAAAGACAAAGTTGTTATAATCTTAAGGGAACAGAGTTGTTTGTAAAACCACAATTCAGAACCAGTTTGAAGGGACGTTCTACCTCAATTCAGGGAATTAGATTATGGAATGGCTTGGAGAATGTAGTTAAAAATGCCAAGTCAATGTTTACATTTAAAAAAATGATCAAAACAAATATGTTAAAAAAATATATGTGAAATAACGTAATGTGTATTGTATTAGTTAGAAAATTAGAAAGTGTTAGTCATTTTGTACTGTATTAGTATTAGTTAGAAAACTAGAAAGAGTTAGTCATTTTGTACTGTTGGTTGAAGAATATTATTGTTTAACCTGATTGTTGGAAAAAGTTGGTTGAAGATTATTATTGTTTACATGGTTTGACTACTGTTGTTTAATCTGATTGTTGGAGATAAGGGGCAGATATAATAAGATTTATTCTTCTTTCTGCCACCTTTCATTTTTTTACATTTTGTACACTATCATTATGAGATTGCCTTGTATTGTTTCTTTTGTAAAAAAATGAACAAATTTAATAAACATAAACATAAACATACTTATCTTTTTTTTTTAGACTAGTATGAAAATCTGTTTTGTTTACCGTTATGTTGATGCAGAAATATAGAAAATTCTGAGTTCGCTAACTTTCAAGCACTGTTGAATGGTATTCAAGAATATGTTGGAAAATATTGCTGCAGCTTGAAGAGCAAAGTTTTAATTTTTTACAAAAATTCAGAATGCCTCTTTTATGATTGTCTATTGTCTCTGTTTTCCACTGTTGCCATCATTCTTTGATGAAACCAGGTCTCTCTTGTAAATGAGTCCTCAAGGCTCAATGAGATTAACCTGTCTAAATAATGGATGAATTAATTAAACCTTGAATAAAAAGCAACTGGAGATTAATCATTTGGTTTATGACACAGATGCCGTCATAATATCACCAATATTTCAGTATTTACAAATTGTGTTTTAACCTAAAGCTTACAAGTGTGATTCAGAGACTGAAAGCAATATACAAGATATGTACCGTACTCAGCTTGTGTACATTAATGAATATAAAATTTACAATGAAAGACATTTTAGTAGTGATGGTAGTAAAGTCAAAGACCAAATTATTCTTTTCTTGAAAAAAAAACTTAATAAAGAGAATTTAGATGAGGTGTCGAGGTTAAGTTATTTTACAGATTTTTTTTCTTCTGTTTATCTCCTGTCCACATTCCAGCTCAGTAGGTGGCAGTAAGTCACCTTACAGTTGGTCTGCCAACTGCCATAAAACAATACCAGAAGAAGAAGAAGAAGAATTATTGCCAATTACTGACACAAATGTTAATGATTTCAGGGCTGAGCAGGTCATCCGTTCACACTGCTAATGGTTTTACTATAATGTTAATGTACAGTACTTTAATGTACTGTGTTGCTTTCACAGCTGCTATATTGGTGGTGAAATTAAAACTATAAAACACCTGCTTAACACTTACTGTATTTTGACTAAGAAATATCCATCATGTACTTTCAGTCAGTCAATATTTCTACTTTGTTTTACTGGCAGTCATCTGACTGAGGATCTGTGCATCATTTTGTAGTGAGCCTGATCCCACATCCCAAGTGTTGCTTTATTAAATATAGAAATTGTAAGAATTATCATACACAAACCAGATGAGTAGCTAGGAGGGAGGAGTGGCACAGAGGCTAGAGAAGACAAGCCTGTGATTGGTAGGTCATTGGTTTGATCCCCAGGACTGACAACATAATGTGACTGGGAAAGGTGAAGCATCCACACCAGCCTCTACCCTCATTTGCCCCACTCCAGGCCCTTGAGCAAGGCCCTTAACTCCCTCCATTTGCTCCCCAAGGCATCCTAGATGGCAGCTCTATGCTTCACACAGAGGGATGTGGTAGCTCGGTGGTCTGTGGTTGTGTCAGGAAGGACATCCAGCATAAAAACAACTGCCAAGTCTTTGTACAAGTTAGTTCATTGTGGTGACCTCTGAAGAGGGGAGCAGCCGAAAGAAGGAAAAACAATGAAACAAAAACAAAAACAAAAAAAGTATCTGTATACATAATTATTAAATTAGTTAGTGACATCTGAATTCAGAACATTTAGATCTTATTATTAATAATATATTTTATGCTGTGGACTGAATACTCTCATTTCGGACAAAATGTTTGATTCAAATAATAATATTCTGATGAGAATTCACAAGGATTTTAGGAATTAATTTTCATTTGTAAAGTAAAATTTGCACCAAACTGCTAACCTGAAATGCTTATTTTTGTTCCTTAAGGTTGAATTTATTCCTGATTTGCTTAATTGTCCAGATTTGTGACCATTACGTTCTTTGATGGATCATGTTCCTTTCATGATCACTTCGGGATAATTCTCATCTGTTGTGTAACATCTCATTGGGTTTTCAGCATTAGAAGAACATTTTAAACATTTAAAAAATTGTTTGTGCATGCAAAGGAGACATTTTTTTCCTCAATCAAATGATGCGATAAAATAATGTTTGTATGTACAATTGTAGATGTATCAGATATATGCCCAATACCACTGTGTCTTGTTCATGCTTTCTGTTCCTCAGTATGAAAATAGAATGCCCTGAGATTAATTAGGACATTGACACACTTTGAGAAATGAACTTGAAGTGATGCATTGACTGTTTGTGTGTGGCAAAGATTGTCATGAGACCCCCAAATCCTCTAGGAGCAAGCTGTGGCACAGTGGTACAGATGTTTTAACTAACAAAATCAGGGACTATACCACATTACTGCCATTATCTAAATGAGTGAAAAAAAGATTAAATAAAACAATGTTGTGTGGTGTAGAAGTGTATAATAAAAGAACAATATAAGTAAATCAATATAGGGCAAGTGCGAACCTACCTGAGGTTTTAAAGGTGCATTATAAAGTTAACCAGTTGATAGGTTGTTGACTCATAGATGATTTTCTCCTCTGTTAACCAACGCAAGATCATTTTATTTTAAAACAACTTTTTGAATTCATGACATTAATAAAAATCTACATTTTAAATATACAACACAAATTGTTGGATAGCGTGGACATTTATATTGTTTGTTTTTGTCTCTGTTTCCCTCAAGTGAACGCTCGCAGCTGCAGCTATGCTGGCGTATTTCGGGTTGAGGGAAAAGGTCGTCACATGCTGACCTTTGAAATGTCTAAGCAGGTGTGTGAGCAGCTGGACAGCAACATAGCGAGTCAGCAGCAAGTTGCTGAAGCCTATGACAAAGCCATGGAAACCTGCAGGTAAAACTTCTGCTTGTTGTTTGCACAAAATGGTCACAACAAATCTGTTTTCATTGAAAACATTTGTAAAAAGTTAAACAGAAATGATATATGGGTGTTAAACTTTTAATCAAGCAATATCCCCAGCTTCTAAACCTAATAATGTTGTATCTATTAAGATATGGTTGGATCAGCAATGGGACCATCATCATCCTCAGACACATGTTTCATGAAAACTGTGCAAAGAACAAGACTGGAATCATTATCCATTTTGATGTAGGACCTGAGGAGCTTTATGATGCATATTGCTATGATGAAAACGGTAAATTTAAATTTCTCTTAATCAAAAAACTAACTTTTTGACATGCTTCTCTGTTGTGATAATGTCTTTCTGGTTCTTTTTGTGGTAGATGGACCAGAGAAGAACTGCTCCAAAGCCTTTGAAAAAAAGGGTCAGTACAATTTACACTTTCACTCTCCTAACAATATAAGTTTAAAACACATATTTTTTACAGACTAGCTTATATTTTTTTACATTAATGTTTGTCTTTCATTATTAAATGTCCCAACGCACCAAATCCAGCTCTAGAACTGCAAACAATAATTAAATCAACAGGAGCAGGAGAAACAAAAGGAAATTACCTCACCTCCATTGTTAACATCTTTGTAGCCTCTTTTTGTAACTTCAGGTGGCATGAACAGCTAGCATGTACATCTCCAGTTAAACAAGTCATTAGATTTCCAACAATGTTCAGTCTGATCATCTGGACATTTTTTTTTTTTTTTTGTTGAGAGATGTTTCATCTTTCACAAGAAACCATCTGATTAGTGGGGAAAACGGGTTGTTTTAAGACTCTTCAAAGTGAAGCCCTTCGGATGGAGGGCAAAATGTCTTTCAACAACAGCAAAAAATATTGAAACTGTCCAGATGACCTGACTGAACATTAATGGATTTTTTTATCTGGATTTTGAGCATGAACTTTGATGTAATTAGATTTCATTTAACTATAAAGAGATTAAAAATATCTTACTCAGATTTGGTGTAAATTTTACTTTTATGTTCCATTTTTTCCCTTTTTATTTATTTTTTGTTCTGCAGATTTTTGACCAAGTTTTCTTTGTTTTTTATTTTTATTTTTTCAACCATACATGCTGATTTATTTTGGTAGATAATACTCCTTTTTGTGTGTTTGTCATGGTTTTTGTTTGTTAATAGTTACTGAGCAGTTGTTCATTGTGTGGTTATTTTTCCTCAGAGTAAAATCGACACAGCTTCCTTTGTTGTATGCCACATCTGTGTTGTTATGCCCTTGTCAGACTTGTCATGCCCTTAAATCACATTATATGTTGCAGAGTCTTGTCTCTTTTACCTAACTATCCCCTGCTTCCGTATTCCCTGTTTAGGTCCACTACTTAATTCTCCACCATGGATATACTGATGCATGCTCAATAATCCAGGCAGAAAAATGATTAATTCTCCACCATGAAGTGTATCTAAAATATAAATATATGTTATGTATATGAGTTCTCTGTGTACAGGTCCAAAGACGGGCACGTTTAGGCTGTCTTCACAACAAGCCCGCCTTGATCTCAGTGATGATATAAAAAATATAAAAAATAATAATAATAAATAAATAAAAAATAATAATAATAAATAAATAAATGTATCACTTCTAACTGCACATTTAAAATCAACTGAGATATGGTTTTTATCTAATAATGAACTATTTGAACTGCATGTAAACACAGAATTGACTGAATTTTGAAAGATGAATACATACTGATAAAACTTTAGCAATGTGAATGTAAACCCCACATATATGTAGTTCCCTTATCAGTCAGGTTCACTGCGGTGCAACATATGACTATGGGAATTGCGCCTCCGCGCGGTTCACCTGAAGTAATACAATCACCCCTTTTAAGGCAAGTGGGACTCAGCGTCACCAGGGGTCTGCCCCCCTGGTATAAGGGGGGCCGTGGTGTAGTGGTAATGGCAGTCGACCCCTGATCGGAAGGTTGGAGGTTCGAATCCCGCATCCGCCCACCATGTGTCGTTGTGTCCCTGGGCAAGACACTTAACCCCGAGTTGCTCCCGGTAGGTCTGGATGGCGCCTTGCAAGGCAGGCTACCACTACCGGTGTATGAATGTCTGAATGAATGGGTGGATGGTTGGTATTGTAAAGCGCTTTGGGGCTCCTCACAGGGGGCTGGAAAGCGCTATATAAATAAGCTCCATTTACCATTTACCATTTACCATAAGAGGCGCTGACTACCCACGTACGTCCTCTTCTGCCCTTCACCTCGCTTCACACCTGAACTTCGCAGGACTCCGTGTGACTGGATCGCTCGACTGGAGGTGAGCTCGCTCCCTGCCCAGAGTGTCACGGACTTCCCTGTGAACACTTTGTTTAGCGGGATGCTATCCTAGTGCAGTCGACTTCGACATTTTTACACAATGTTTTCCTGCTGTTTCGTTGCACAATTTAGCGGTATGCAAACTGCACCACACGCTACCTGCTAAGCTAACGGAGCTAACGGGTTAGCCACCACAAACAGCGCAATGAGAGGATTAAATGTTTTCCGGCTGTTTCGTCGCCCAGTTTAGCGGGACCCTCTCTGCGCAACACGCTACCTGCTAAGCTAATGGAGCTAGTTGGTTAGCCACCACGAACAGTTAAGCGAGAGGATTCTACATTTTTCAGCTGTTTCATCGCCCAGTTTAGCGAGACGCTATCTGCGCCATACACTACCTGCTAAGCTAACGGAGCTAACAGGTTAGCCACCACGAACAGCACAATGAAAGGATTTCTTCAAACCAAGTTTAGCACCGACTAACTGGTTTCAACTCAACGCTTCTTCTCGAACATGGCTCTGGAAAAGAGCAAGAGGAAATCGAAGAACTCCAATAAGATGAGCAGGCCTGCGAGCCCCGGCTCCCGACCCTGTCCCAACGAATGTGGCTACTTCATATCAGCAGCGGACACCCACAAGGCCTGTCCGTTTTGCCTAGGAATGGTCCATGCAAGGACATCTTTGGTCTCCCCCGAATCTTGCCCTCATTGCAACCAGCTGCGTGAGGTAGCGAGACTAAGACGCATGGACTTCGTGGCCAAGGCCATGGGCAGTTCCACCGCGGCGCGAGAACCGCTCCTCACTGAAGTCCTCACTCCCACAGCGGAGTTGGAGGCCGACGCAATAGAGAACGGCGGACCTGACAACTGGGGTGAGACTATGGACATTGTTGCCCCTGTGGGGGACTCCACGGCAGAGTTTGACACGAGAGACTTGTTGCAAGCCGACGAGCTCTCACTAACAGCCTCGGGCGAGATTTCGGACGACGAGGCGGACAATGAAGAGGACGGAGAAGATGAGGACTTCTCCCAGAGCCCAGTGGCAGGTCAACCAGCGACAGACGTGTCCACCCCGCTCTGTTCGAGCTGTGCCGCAGAGCCACGGACACTTTGAAGGTAACTTGGCCAGAACCCCCCCCTTGACAACAAGTAACGAGGTTGGCGGGGAACTTCTTCTACGCCAAGCAGCAGTCGGCTACGAGGCACAGGATGCCCATCTTTCCCGACTTCCAGACAGAGCTGACACGCACCTGGGCTGAACCCAGGGCCCCCCTGACACTGCCTCTCTCCCAGTTCCTGGACGTGGATGGAATGGAGGCGGCGGGCATGGCCCACATTCCTCAGATGGAGGAGACTTTGGCGGCTCATTTGGCCCCCAGGACGTCGAGCTCAAAACCCACTCTGTCCAGCAAGGCCTGCCGTATGTCAAGCTTACAGCTCAAGAAGAGCTACCGAGCACAGGGCCTCGCTGTGCGCGCCATGAACGCCTCTGCAATGATCTAGGCCTACCTGGCGGAAAAACTTCTAGAGCTCCAGCAGACCTCCAACAAGAGAAAGGCGGCCGAGGTTCTGGACGAGGCCTAAAAGGCGACAGATTTTGTCCTCCGCCTCATGGGAACTGCAGCTATCACTCAGGGAAAAGCCATGGCCGAGATGGTGATCGCTCTGCGTCACTTGTGGTTGACTCTGACAGACCTTCCAGAGGACCAACATGCCCCGTTCCTCCACCATCCCATCCAGCCCACAGGCCTGTTCGGCGGGGCGTTGGAACGGATCCAAAGCAGACTGGATCAATGGAGGAAACAAGAAGAAGCCCTGCGTGAGGGGATGCCCAGAAAACATTTTGGGCAACCCAGAGAATCGAGTGGGCACAGGGGCCAACAGCAGCGACACCACTCTGCCACACGTCAACCAGCTCAGAAAAGGCCAATCCTCGAGAGGGAGCAATGGCCTAAACCCGCCTCAGAGCATCCTCAAGCGGGCCAGGCTTTGTTGAAGAAAATGTTTGTTCCATATCAGGCAAGACCACCACGGTCCTCCTCAATGAACTGTGACAGGAAGCAGAAGTCAGCCTGAGCAAGGATGGCTTCACCACAATTCAAGCGTTTCCACCCAAAGGGAAAAGAGGAAAGCCGAACTTTTAAAACCAGCTATTGTGCTAAAGAAGCCACGATTAACTGGTCCAGAACTTGTAAACACAAAAAAATCACTCAAATGTTTGTGTAACAATGAAAAATGGTTGTTTGAGCACGAAAATAAAGTCTCAGAAAACACAAAATGTTCTGTGTCCCGTCTTAGCTTTAGAGGAAAACACAACACCTTTTTATGCAAAATGTGTCAATAAAGAGACAATGGGGCCGGCTCACACACACGGCTTCCCATGCTCTGATAAGACAGTCTCTCAGGAGACATAATGAGCCCTTGCAGTGGGTCAGAGACCTGTCTGCCCCAGACAGACTCTCTGACCCCGGCAGTGGGACAGACAGGCCTGCTGAAGAGCAGGCGGCGAGGGTGGAAGGGGGGGGGGGCTCTCCTGCCGCCCTCCCCCACACACATAAGGTAAACATGCCCTCCAGGCTGACAGCACGTGCTGAGCATGGAGACATGCAGCCTAGGTCCCTGGGTTATGTCAATCATATCTCACGGATACAAGTTGCAATTTTTCAAAAGACCACCACCCTTCCTAGGAGTGGTGAAGTCAGCCATAACCCCATCTTGCGTTCACGTGCTAAGGGAGGAAATTTGCTCCATGATGCAGAAAAATGCAATCAGGACAGTTCCTGCTCTCGATGTAAACAGAGGTTACTTCAGCAAGTATTTCGTCATTCCAAAGAGAGGGGGCGGTCTGAGACCAATTTTGGATCTGAGAGTTCTATACAAAAGGATGCGCACGTTCAAGTTCACCATGTTGACCTTAAACAAGTACTCTACTCGGTACGCCCGAGAGATTACTTTTGCAGCGTGGACTTAAAGGATGTTTTCTTCCACATTAGCATCTGGCACACACACAGGAAATTCCTACATTTTGCCTTCGAGAACAACACGTACGAGTTCCAGACCATGCCTTTTGGCCTAAAACAGCACCCCGGACATTCACGAAATGCCTGGAGGAAGCCCTGGCACCCATGAGGAGCCAAGGCATCAGGGTGTTGAATTATCTTGACGACTTGTTGGTCCTAGAGGACAGCAATGTCCAGGCAAAAGCACACATGGTAATGTCTCATCTGAAATCACTGGGTTTTGTCATAAACCTGGAGAAGAGCAGTTTGTCTCCATCTCAGATTTGTGTTTTTCTGGGAGTAGAATTGAACTCCATTCTGTACAGGGCAAGGCTCTCAGAGGCACGGATGGCAACCTTTCAACTCTGCTTAGCACGTTTTCAACTGGGCGAGACGGTGTCTCTCAAACTGTGCCAATGTTTGTTGGGCTTACTGGCAGCAGGAATCGTTTGTGTTCCTCTGGCCATATTACACATATGCGGCCTCTGCAAATCTGGGTCAACAAACAGCTGGAGCTCGTCCCCACTCATCAAACGAAAGGTATGAAAGTCAGCTCAGAATGTGTAAAGGCCCTGGAGCCATGGAAGAATCCCACAGTGCTCAGCAAAGGAGTCACACTGGGCAAGATATTGTCCCAAGTCCTGGGGCCTCATGTATCAACCATGCGTGCGCACAAAAACATTGCGCACGTCACTTTCCACGCAAAGTGGCGTATGTATCAAATCTGATATGAACGGGAATATCTGCGCATCCACGTAGAAATCCACGGCTGCTCCCCTGTTGGCGTACGCACGTTTCTGTGGTTATTGTTCCTTTGGCGACACTTACAGGTGATCTGTGAAACCGTGTCCACGATGTGAAAACAATCATAAATCCCACCAAACACACATGATTAACGATTATTACATCCACATGGACGCAATTAGATGAGTGGATATAAAAGCATGCGCCAGATAGTGGCAACAATATTGACAACAATGAGATGTAATTTCTTTAGATAAGAAGTTAACCAAGGTGTATTAACACGCCTACGTTTAGGTCAGTGGGTAAAGCGCTTGCCTTTAGTTCCAAAGGTCGTGAGATCGACTCCCGCATGGTACAACGTTTTTCTTTTTTTTTCGTTCCAGATTGAAATACACATGAAAACTATTTACAAAACAATAAATCGTCTGCTTCCTTTCATTTCATGTATTGTTCTATTTCTTGTTGTTTCATTCAATAGTTTTCCTGTGGTCTTTAAATCTGGAATGAAAAAAAAAAAACATTGTACCAAGCGGGAGTCGATCTCACGACCTTTGGGACGAAGGGCGGGCGCGTTCGCCACTAAGCTATACAGGCATGTTAGATCAGCTTGGTCAACTTCTTATTTAAAAGTGGATGGTTTGTTTTGCACTGTGCGTGCCGAATGAAGCCTTTTTCCGTGCTTCTCTGCCTCACTCAGAAGTGATTTCTGTTCACAGTCCGTGAAGTTCCTCTTTTTTCCACGTTCCGACATGATTTGCAATGGAGCAGAGACGACATTCCTGTCGTGCATGGCATATTTGAATGACTTTGCATATTCATACGGAGGCGTGTCAAAGGCGGAGTCGGCCACTCTCTCATGTGCGCTCAGTTCCACGTTCATCGTGATGTACAAAAGGAATGTGCGTGGATTCAGGTGTACGCAGGGTTTGATAAATCTGGATTTTTTTGTGCGTAGACACTTTTCTGGATTTGTCCGTACGTGACTTTTCAGTAAGAAATCTACGCAAGTCTTTGTACATGAGGCCCCTGGTGATGACAGATGCGTCAAAAACAGGATAGGAGGGCTCTGCAGGGACCAGTACGCCCGTGGGGTCTGGACCCAGCAGGAAGCCGGGCTTAACATACATTTTCTGGAGCTCTCAGCAGTGTTTCTCTCACTGAAACATTTTTACAGGAAAGGCCTGATCAAACACCAGCACGTCCTGATAAAATCAGACAACAGGTGCACTGTGGCCTACATCAACAGGGAGGGAGGGACACGGTCCCAACCCCTCCTGATGCTGACGCAGAAGTTGCTCACATGGTGCAGCTCCCGGATCTTGTCACTGAGGGCAACTCACGTGCCAGGGGAGCTAAACCACGGGGCAGACGCCCTGTCAAGGGGGGTCCCCCTCCCCTCGGAATGGCACCTGAACCCACGCATCGTGGACCAGATCTGGGCACGATATGGGAGAGCAGACGCAGATCTG
>JBBPBX010098805.1:0-12629 GCA_038048925.1 Garcialebias charrua | reverse complement strand
TACTGCATTTTAAATAAAAATAGCGCAAATCCGCGTATGAATTATAAAAGTTAGTCAATCCACTGTAACGCTGACAAATTGTTTAGGTCCGCTATCAGCGGATTAGCGCATTAGCGCTCCCTAGCGGTCTGGCGCCCACCTTTGGTTACCACACTCCACAAACCCAGATACACATCTACCATGATGATGAATCATCGCATCCTTACCCTGGAAGCTTTTTGTTGTTGCGTTGGGGGATTATTTTGCATGAAAGCTACTGTGGAACTACGAGTAGGCTACTGTGTTCTTAATATACACTTGACGACCTCAATAGGAACCTGCAAAGATCATCCATATTCTGGGAGACTTTTTTTATTTTTTACGTTTTAGCAGGCTCATTACCCGCTGAAAAGGGAGCCTTAGACATGGGATGTCCTTATTCATGCCCAATAATACAGGTAGAAAAATTGAAGAAAGTTCCCTGGATGCTTTTTTTGTTGAAATGTTTTGTCCTTCATCTAAAAGACTTCATCAGTCTAAAGAGCCACAACAAACTCAGTCTTATAAACAGCACCTTCTCTTACTGGGTCAACCAGTTTGATGGTGCTCAGATGGTTTTTGGAGTCCGCACTCTCCCCAGTCAACTTGTTTAAGGCAGTTATGGCCAAAGTGGTTCAAAATATCCTGATTCATTCTTAGTCCATGTAGAAAATCCAAAAGTTAAGTCGGATGAAAGACGAAACATTTCAACATAAAGAATCTGTCCAGAGGACCTGACTTAACTTTGTTGGACCTTAGACATAAGGTTTATTTCAGGTATTTTATCACTGTCTTTGTATTGCTTTTGTACTTTCTTTGGACATGAATGATAGTCTCCCATCTCCCCATGACCTGTACGTCTCCAGGACTGTGAGGTGAGCAGGTCGGATCACAGCTGACCCTTCTCACCCTGCATACAGTCTGTTCGAACGACTCCCCTCAGGCAGGAGGCTTCGGTCAATTGGGACCAGAACCTCCCGCCATAAAAACAGTTTCTTCCCCTCTGCTGTCAGACTTTTGAACACTCATAACCATGTTACCTCATAACTTGCCTTGGTCGCTGTATTTTGTATTTTGATTGGGAATCACTGTATCACTGTATTTTGATTGCACCACTCTAATTGTGCTGTTTCTTAGTAGGTTTTGTTTACTGAATATTGTATTGATTGTATTGATGTTTTATGGTTTATGTTTTTTATGTTTTATGTTTCTATATTTTATGCACCGTTATGCCGAAGCAAATTCCTAGTCTGTGAATCCTGTTCATTGACAATGGCGATAATAAACAGAATCTGAATCTGAATTTTTTTAATTCTTGTTGGATAATAAAGAGAACATGAAGTTGAACCCTGGTTATATTATTCGTTGTAACATGACAAATGGCATGTGTCATTCACTTTCAGCTTGTCTTGTTATTGAAATGAAAGTGATTACTTCAGACAATATGAACTCGGGAAATTGTCTTTGTCAGAAGAAAGAAAATTTTATGATTTCACTTGGAGTTAGGGAGGTTTGTCATGTCTGCACAGACTTCCCGCGCACCCCTGCAGGGCAGGATTTTTTTGGGGTTGAATATTGGTATGCATGTCCTCTTCAATCTATATCCGACCTAATGCAGCATGACGCTGTACCGCTTTCATGTTGGAATCAGTTTCTCAGGAAGACTCACTCAATTTATTCACTTCTTACATCTGTCCTTTTCGTCTTCTCCATCTTTCAGCTCCTTCATTTCACCTGGACTCTCCTGACTTTGGGACAGTTAAAGGTTGACACTTCATTTCAGTCTCAATCTGTGTTCCCTGTAAAAAACATCACACAATACTCTAGTCCTGCTTATTACTACCCTGTCTGTGCTTGGTCGACCATGCTTGTGTATGCACGCTGCATAGGTTGCTTCTGTGCCAGCAAATGTGTGTGAGACTGACAGATAGCTAAGAGGTGGCCAGCTGCTGGTGGTGTGCTGTGAAAGTAACAGTAGTTTCCTTGCAGCTGTCTTGCCAGCCTCCCCTGAGTTTCTCCAACACATGGCCAGCATTTTGCACACCCAGTCAAGGCTACGTTTGCTTCATCCCCTTTCATGGTGTATACAATCTGTACCTACATGTATGTTTTGCTCTGATTTTTATGTCCATGTCTTCCGTGAGATGTGCTTCAAATGCTGTTTATTTATTTGTTTTGACGGGGGTCAATTGCCGAAAAACATTTCAGTACAGGTATTGGTAGCTGACACTCAATGGAAAAGAAACCAATTGCCAGATATTACATAGCCATCTGAGAGTACTGCATTACTGGGTAATATACATGTTGACATTTGTCAATACAGAATCCATGATGCACTTGTTTATTTTCTCTAAATGTGCATCAAACTGTTATGGTTTTAAGATTGAAGTGTTTATGGGAATTAGTTAGAACCCTGGGTGATGGTTGACTCATAAGGTCTCCCAGGCAAATGCCAGATGTTACCAAAGTCTTTCTAACAATAATCATATGTTTATACCTGGAAAAACAATATTTTTTCTTTACTGGTATTATTTTTAAAAAAAATCATAGTACTTTGTACATAATCAGAATTTTTATATAAGCAAATCTTCATAGTCAAAGGCATATAAAACTGTTTTTAAAAGCAACACCCACTAGTTCCATTGTCCACTAGTTTTTACATTGCTGTTTCAGTTAATTGATGTTCAAGAACATTTCTGTATACACAGTTTTCTTAATGTTTTTCCAAAAGATTTAGTTGTGTTTAACTATAGACTTTCACTGGGGTATCACACCACCTTGGTTTCTGTTTCAGATTTTTAGTTTAGTTTAGTTTATTCATTCATTTTATAAATGTTTTTGTTTGAGAACACTATTTCTATAGATGACCCAATTTCCCCATAGCTTTATTTGTCAGACAGATGGCCTCACATTTGGCTTAAAATATAAAAAATACCTGAGTTTATGGTTGACCAAATGACTGCAAGGTGCCCCGATCCTGTGGCTATAAAACGAGGTCAAACTATCAGATAGCCACCACCAGGCTTGATGATAATGATGAGGTATTTGCTAAGGTGTTTTCCAAATGTGGTGCTGTTCATTAAAACCCAAAATCTCTATCTAGTCCCATCTGTTAAAACAACTTTGTTCCAAAAGTGGTTTGTTCCAATGTGATGTTTCAAACCTATTTGTAACGCCATTAACTTCAACTCTTAACATGCTGGATCTTGTAGGGTCATGTAGAACTTAGGCTATTTCCATTCTCTGAGTGTTGCATTTTCTAATCGCAGAGTAAACTTTTTTTAAGTTTCACCTCTGGTAATATCAGCTACCATCCTGGATGTCTTCCTTTTCTTTTGCAGGTAAATTATTTTTACTACAAAATTATAGCTCCAAGGAGATTCTGGCAAACCATCAGATGGCTGAGGAGGGGAAAATAGAACTTTACAAACACTGTATTCAGTGAAGGTGGGCTACTGTTGACCTCAACCAGGGATGTCGTCAAGAGGAGGAAGGAATACTGCTTGAACCTTCTCAATCCCACCAGCACGCCTTCTATTGAGGAAGCTGAGTCGGGAGACTTTGGGGTTGATCCATCCACACTGGAAAAAATGCCCCTCTAAAAATAAGAAAAAAAAAATGTAAAATAAGATTTTTTTGCTTGAAATAAGCAAAAAAATCTGCCAATGGAACAAGTGAAAATTCACTTGACAAGATTCTTAAAATAAGACATTTTGTTCAAGTCAAACAAGATATGCGGAATCTTGAAACTAGCTACAAAAATCTAGTTTTGAGCAATATTTTACTACAATTGTGAGCTTTTATTGTCTTATAATAAGATTCTGATGCTCAAAAGTAGTATACTGGAGAAAAGTCTACTCTGAAAACAAGTTTAAAACAACTTAAAATTAGTTTTTTTTTTGATTGAAATAAGCAAAAAGATCTGGTAACAAGTGAAAACGATATGCGGAATCTTGAAACTAGCTACAAAAATCTAGTTTTGAGCAATATTTTACTACAATTGTGAGCTTTTCTTGTCTTATAATAAGATTCTGATGCTCAAAAGTAGTACACTGGAGAAAAGTCTACTCTGAAAACAAGTTTAAAACAACTTAAAATTAGTTTTTTTTTGGATTGAAATAAGCAAAAAGATCTGGTAACAAGTGAAAACAAGATATGCGGAATCTTGAAACTAGCTACAAAACTCTAGTTTTGAGCAATATTTTACTACAATTGTGAGCTTTTCTTGTCTTATAATAAGATTCTGATGCTCAAAAGTAGTACACTGGAGAAAAGTCTACTCTGAAAACAAGTTTAAAACAACTTAAAATTAGATTTTTTTTTGACTGAAATACGCAAAAAGATCTTCCAACAAGTGAAAATTGTCTTGACACGATTTCTAAAAATAAGACATTTTATCTTTTTACAAGATAAACAATCTTAAACCTAGCTGCAAAAAATCTCATTCTTAGCAATATTTTACTACAATTGAGCGTGTGATGCTTAAAATTAGTATACATCCCTAAAACTTTTACTCATTTTTAGTTCTACAGATGTTTCAAATGTTTCTCCAACCCGTTATCAAATTTAACCAACAAACGTAATAATACATGTCTTGTCAAAACCTTCAAACATTTTCTGTAATGACAAAAAATGAAAGGTATTCTTTAACTTCAACACATTTATTTTATCACAATGGTTTCAGCAGCAATGCAACAACTACTACTCCCAATTACAACTGTAGTTAACACTTGATTATATTTTTAAAAAATAATATAAAACACCTTCAACAAAATAAAAACAATTTTTGCTATGAAAAATGGAGAGTATACTACTGGGCACCATGAAAAATGAGGGAGCCACTACAACTTCAAATGTTTAAACATAAAATGTCTTTGGGAAATGTTGTGATGGGCACATCTCCTACCGTGAGCAGGCAGTTGGACGAACACACAATCAGAATTGGACAGGAGAGGGAGAGTTTTCCTGGGGGCTTTGAGGTCCTGTTTTTCCTGAAACACAAAGACATATTTCTGTTGGCATGATGAATCATATTTTAAGATTGTGGAATATAAGCCAGATAAATAAATAAAATAAAGAGAGAACCTGTAAAACTATCATGTTAAATATGACGCGGTTGAAAATTTGGGTGCACTAACTGTGCTGGTGAACCAAAAAAAAGTTTAGAAACACCAGTGCAATCAGTGCAAGAAGTTAGTGTAGAACCATGGGAAAAAATGTATCAATTAAAAAAATGATTTTGAGTAAGATATTTCCAGCAACCTGCAAAGATTTTGTTTCTTTCCACCTTGAAATAGGTGATAGGTAATAAATATATTAGGCTTAGTGTATTACTAGTTGATGTTTTTCTTAGTTAATTCTAGATGTTATTACTGTTTTTCTCTTGCATTTGTTGTTGGATGTAACTGGGACCCCGTGTACATAATCTCGTTTTCATCACATGTACCACATGCGGTGCAAATGACAATAAAGACTCTCTGACTCTGACTCTGAAAACTTTAATATCCAAATACTATGTTAGGTTTATTCTTTAAAAAATACCAATTTCTCATTAACATTCAAATAATAATGCATTATTGTAATTAAAAAGATAAATTAATCTACATTTCTGGAAATGTTTGAATTATCAGAATAATCCAGGTTATCAATATTATACTTTTGATAACAATTTACCTTTGTCCACGAGAGGAAGACCTCGACCTCCAACGCCGCCTCTGAGAAAGGGACTGTCTTGGCCAGGTCTGACTGATCTGTTTAAAGCATGCAACAGCAAAATTGGTACACATCGCATCGTGAGTTAGATGAATTGTTACATCTCTAATTTTGATCATATTTAAATTAAATACCTTTGATCATTAGAAAGAGACTCAGAGGGACTCCTGCTACCATTGCATCCCAAGATTTGAGATTGAGTGCTTGAAGGGATGTCCATCGGGGTTCTTTCTGCATTTTAGAGGGTTTAAACATAAGTGTTAATATGTCAAAAATGTAAATTACTTTACACAAGGTTTCCAAGTACCCCAAGATGATAGTTGTGCAATATTTACCTGACTGTGCATTCATCCTTTTAGGAGGAGTTGGAAGAGCAAAGTCATCTATAATAAAACAGTCAACAGTAAAAAATAAATTAAAATAAAAGTGATTTTACATCTATAGTAAGTAATTAGCCTGTTACTGATATGGTGGTGATTGAAATACTACATAGATTTGTTCTTAAAAAAAGAAATAAAAGTTACATGGATTAGCTTATTATGTGCAGGATGTGGCTTATTTTTATTGTGAAATATGTAACAAAAAGTGTAAGTGACTTAGCTGTGCGTTTGCAGTAAGAACAATTGCATACCTCCAATGATTCTAGAATTGTCAGTCCACCTTGTGTGACATGACCCACCACCAAGGTATAACTATCCTCTTTTGATGTGGTATACCCCCAAATTAATCAGTGGTGAAAAAAAATTTAACATACCCTCACAAGGAAAAACATTTCTAGACTTCTTGGTAGCTTTTTGACCTAAAATAAATAAAAAAATATACATGCTGTAAGACAGTAGTCATATTTTGAACAAACTATACCTGTGAAGGAAATTTTGTGACCGATTGTCAGATGCAGTTTTGTATTTCATACTTTTTGATCATTGCAGCCATAACGTTAAAACAGAGAATTGGTGTCTTATCATACGAGGCCTTTCCGTGTGCATAACAAAGTTGGTTACGTTCTAATGTCTGATGCAAACGGTACCACCTTCATGCAACCACGAAGTCAGGTTGATTCATCATTATTGCAGAAGAGGTTTTCTGGGAGTTCTTGAGTTTGCAGCTGAGAGAGCCTGGGACAGCTTAGGCTCGGTTTTGTCTTGCTTTTCCGATAAGGCCAAGGTTTTTTACTCTGAGGCCTGATGCTGCCTGGCTTTGGCTCACTGTTTGGCTTTGCAGTTCCACAAATTAATGCAACAATAAACGGCTCTAACTTTTTCACACTGCAGAGAATGGGCAAAATTTGTACATTTGATGATTTAAATAATGGTACACCATCTACATTGAAATTTAGCTGTATCTCATTTTCTGTTGAAAAAAAATTGGGATACTGTGAGCACATTTTCAGAAGTCCTGTCTCCACACCAAAGTTTTGATACTTTGCATTTCACTTTCTATTTCTCTCCTACATTTTTTTTCTTTTTTCTGTTGTTTGTTGTTTAATGTACAGGTAGTCCCCGATTTACGAGCGAGATCCGTTACAACGAGGCGCTCGTAAACCGGAAATCTCGTAATTTGGAACGGCCGCCATGTCTCTCGTAAATCCGGAATTTCGCTCGTAAATTGGAACGGTTTCGCTAGCGCGACTACAAACACTCTATTTTCATCCAAAAACTGCTTATGAGTGCATAAAAATGATCGGAAACGTGTGTCCATATGCTTAGCTAACTAACTGTGGTGAAAAAACACATGAAAACTCAGTATTTTTTTCGTTTTTTCCAAAAATTCGCCAGCTCGTAAGTCTGGAACCTCGTAGATCAGAGCGCTCGTAATTCGGGGACTACCTGTATTTGTATCATTGCTGTTCATCATTCTTTAGTTTGTAGCAGGTCGCTTTTGTAAATGAGCCCTCGAGGCTCAATGAGATTTACCTGACTAAATAAAGGTTGAATGAATGAAAAAGTAGAGGAACTGGCCACCACATAGATCTGTGACGTCTATTTCACTGGGATTTCCTAACAGGGTTCTGGCATCTTTTGGTAGCCGGTGTCCATGTTTGCGTAGCACCAATAGCAGCTCATCTACTGATGTGCATGTCACCTTATTCTTTACAGCCCATTTAACCAAATCACTTCTCAGATCACTTGGTTCCTCCTCGGACAAAGTTCCAATTTCTACATCACTTTCACTACTGTATCACTGTTTGGCAGGAGGCAATCATCTTGATATTCATCTTCTCCTGTATCAGGTTGGTTGTGTATCTGTATGTCTATTGGGCTATCAGCAAAAGAAAGTTCTGGGTTCTCATTTGAGGGACCTGGATTCTCTTCTGAGTCACTAGACTCCACCAGTCGTCTCCATTTTTTGTGATACACTGCAAAAACGTAAAATCTTACCAAGTCTAATTTTCTAATTTCAAGTCAAAACCTCTTATCACACTTAATATAAGTCAAAAACATATTTCTAAGTAAGACATTACAACTTGTTTTGAGACAATGCATCTTGAAAATCTTGATAAGGCAAAAAGTCTTGAAAATATCTTGTTTTGAGTCATTTCTTATTTGAAACAAGCTTTTTTGACATTTCATTAACATTTGCAGTTGTCGTGAGGTTTGTAAAATGTGAAAAATCTTGTTTCAAGATAACAAACTAACTTGAATTAAGACAAATCTGCTTCTTTGATCAGGATGCCCACTCAAAGTATTAATCATTTTTTTTATACAGGTTCTGTTTAACTTTGAACAGACTCCATTGTCCTATTACAATTTCTTTAAACCAATAGTTCATTAACATTTTCTACATTGTATTTTTTTCCAAGGCTGAATACTACATAAACATACCTACTGTGCAGTTTATATTAAAGAGACAAATAATGCAGGTTCATTTCACATATTTATTTTAACATATAATTTAACATATAATTGATTTTAATAAAATAAATATGGTGTTAGGACAGATTAAACGGCCGTGGGACGGCCGTGGCGTAGTGGTAATGACAGTCGTCCCCCGATCAGAAGGTTGGAGGTTCGAATACCGGTTCCCCACACCATGTGTTGTTGCGTCCCCGGGCAAGACACTAAACCCCGAGTTGCTCCCGGTAGGACTGGATGGTGCCTTGCATTGGTCTGCCGCTACCGGTGTATGAATGGGTGTATGAATGGGTGGATGGTTGGTATTGTAAAGCGCTTTGGGGCCCCT
Source organism: Garcialebias charrua (assembly GCA_038048925.1). Classification (NCBI taxonomy): domain Eukaryota; kingdom Metazoa; phylum Chordata; class Actinopteri; order Cyprinodontiformes; family Rivulidae; genus Garcialebias; species Garcialebias charrua. Next base: position 3,719 of record JBBPBX010098805.1, on the reverse strand, counting down.
CATAGGGGGCTGGAAAACGCTATATAAATAAGCTTCATTTACCATAAACATATTTTTCTACGTTTGAGACAAGGGGAAAAAATAGTAAAAAAGGGATTTCTGGGTATGGGCTCTCTGAGGGAGGAATCAATGTTAACAAGATTAAGAATAGGTCATATGAATCTGAACAGTACTTTGTTTATTATAGGGAAACACAATAGTGGACGTTGTGACTTTTGCCAGGATACAGAGTCAGTGCAGCACGTCATTTTGGAATGTTTTAAATATTCAGATGAAAGGAAAACTCTACTTGACCAAATGAAAAAAGAAGTCAGTTTGAAGAGCGTTTTGGAATGTGGATCTAGTTAAGGTGGATGTAAATACTTTGTTTTACTTGACATCAACAGGCTTTTTATTTTTATTTTATTTTTTATTTTATTATTATTTCAATACAGATACAGTTACAATTTTAAGAATGTGAACAAAAAGAACAAGACAAAAAAGTTCATGCTCAATAATCCAGGTATCAAATCCAATAATTCTCAATCAGGTCATCTTTTTTTTTTTTTTTTTATTTATAGAAAAAAACAAGTACAAAAAAAACTTACAATGTCAAACATGGCTCGAGACTTAAGGCATGCATAGCACAACAGAGAATAAAGGCACATAAACAAAAACAAAAATGTGTCTTGGGCAGCTTACAACAGAAATTCGTTACAGATTGTTTTAGTTTTTAAAGCTTTTGCATTAGTACAATACTTTAAAGTAGATAAGTAAGAAGAAATATTATTAGAAAACACTATAAATCTAGGTTTTAGCAAGGAGAATTTACAGCTGTGGATGTAAAATTTGGCTAATAGTAGTATTAAATTTACAACAAAAACTTTCTCACTTGAAATAGTTCATCTGGACAGTTTCTTTTTAGTAGAACAAGCAACAGAAGAATTGAAGTAGTTTAGGGATGGTACCATTAGATGGCGGTAATACACCGGAAGGATGTAAGCTGCCGTAAACCTAACAGAAGAAGAAGAACTCTCAGCGCGTGCGGCGCAGTACGCATGCGCAGTCTTGGACATAGTAAAACTTGCGAGTCGCGACGGTGGCTTTTTAGGTAAGCTCTCTTACCTTTTCTCAAGTACGATAAAGTTATTTGTACAGAGTTTCTGTCGTTGTAATGCGTATTACACATTCTTATCGATGTTTAATCGTGTTTTTATAGCTCAACATTGCTCAACGTTGCAGCTGACGTGAAATAAAAAGAAGCGGCGCCGAACAGCGCTAGCGCTAGCTAGGAACAGCTAACAGCGTGGATGAGCTATGATGCGGTTGTGTCGACGTTAAGAGGTAACGTATTTATACAAAGTTTATAATGTAGACTGAGACATGGACACAAGTTGTTGTAATGATCATACCAATATTAAATAAAAGTTTTTACGTCTTTAGTGACGTGTGTGTGTGCGAGCGCAGGCGGTAGCCGCTGTAGGACAGTGCTATGTTGCTAAATGAAACTGGACATGTTGCTAAATGCTAACTGCACATTCTCCACCGGCGCAAAGGAAAAAAACTGAATTCTGCTACACTTGGCAATAAATTATTAACAGTATTGCAATAATACAATGGAGAGAACCCTACTCTTTTATGATTTGCTGTTGCTGTGAACATTAATACATATCTCAGTTAATAGTATTAAAACTGAATAACAATACAATTTTAAAATCAATAATGCATATAATTGTTATTGCTGGCTTGTCTCTAAATGCATGTCTCCCATCCATTCATGTACAGCTACTTTGAGACAGCAACAAAAAATATGTTCAGTTGTTAGCTGCAGATGTGAATCTAAATTTGAACTATGAAATTTCAGATATCTAAGAAACTTCTAAATTTTCAAAATTTATAAACTACCTGCAAACAATTTTACTGGTTTAAAACAATATTAATGTTAAAAAAATGCTTTGTTGTAGCCAGTGCAATTAAGAAAAAGCTAGTACTTTGTGCAATGTGTGCTCAATGCCTAGTTTAATGGTATTATTGTTAAGGTTTCTTTATTGTATCACAGATACCCACCAAAACCTGAAATCACAGCAATGGCTAAAAGGATAGCTGTATTACCCCATGCTACAGGACCAAGGTCGAATTCATGGGTAAGTGAAATGCATCCAGTTAATGACCAAAGTTTTTTTATTTTGCACATTTTTATTGAGGATTTAAAAAAATGTAATTACCGGTAATGTGTTCTTAAGGTCACTGTGTTTGCGCAACTAAACCAAAGATTGCAGAATGTGAGGTCCCCTAAAAAACATCTCTTGAGTGGGAGACAATCAAAGTGGTAAAGCTGCAACTAACGATTCATTTCCTCAATAATAAATATGTCATAGCTTTAGTAGACTTAATAACATATGATGTTGGCCAGCATTTGTTGGAATTGATTAATTGGCTCATCTTTGCAGCTCTTCAAAGAGACGCCGTCTTGATGAGCACAGATGAGGCCATTTCGAGCGACTCAACAATCATTCTGGACCAGTCTACAGATGAGACTACCAGCACACCGACTCAGGCACTACTGACAAGGAGTTTGGTGAATTTAGTTTTGTATTTATTTTGTCTTGTTTTTGTTTTGTTTATCTTCCACAATCTGAATATTAACATTATGATTCATCATGCCAACAGAAAGATGTCTATGTGTTTCAGGAAAAACAAGCCCCCAAGAAGCTCTCCCTCTCCTCTCCAGTTCTAAGAGTGAGTTTGTCCTACTTTATTTTGGTGGTGTGCATCTTTGTACCGGTACTACTTTTGCAACTTCATGTGATTAGCATGACCGTATGTAACCCATCTAATCAAACAGAGGATTAAGTCAAATTTGGTTATACTGTATAAGCACATTTTCAGATTCATGTTTTTTAAGCTTCATTTTGACACCTGGATTATTCTGATAATTCAAACATTTCCAGAAATGTATGCTGGTGAAGATTCTCAGTCGTCCAGGACATGATAAATCAAAAAAGGCGTTCAATACAAGATCAACTGGACTTTATTTGTAACAGAAGACGTTTCGCTGATGAGCGAAATGATTTCGTTGATGATGAGCGAAACGTCTTCTGTTACAAATAAAGTCCAGTTGATCTTGTATTGAACGCCTTTTTTGGTTCCAGAAATGTAGATTAATTTATCTTTTTAATTACAATAATACATTATTATTTGAATGTTAATGAGAAATTGGTGTTATTATTTTTTAAAGAATAAACCTAACATAGTATTTGGAAATTAAAGTTTTCAAGGTGGAAAGAAACAAAATCTTTGCAGGTTGCTGGAAATATCTTACTCAAAATCATTTTTTTAATTGATACATTTTTTTCCATGGTTCTACACTAACTTCTTGCACTGATTGTACTGGTGTTTCTAAACTTTTTTTTTGGTTCACCAGCACAGTTAGTGCACCCAAATTTTCAACCGCGTCATATTTAACATGATAGTATTACAGGTTCTCTCTTTATTTTATTTATTTATCTGGCTTATATTCCACAATCTTAAAATATGATTCATCATGCCAACAGAAATATGTCTTTGTGTTTCAGGAAAAACAGGACCTCAAAGCCCCCAGGAAAACTCTCCCTCTCCTGTCCAATTCTGATTGTGTGTTCGTCCAACTGCCTGCTCACGGTAGGAGATGTGCCCATCACAACATTTCCCAAAGACATTTTATGTTTAAACATTTGAAGTTGTAGTGGCTCCCTCATTTT
>JBBPBX010098804.1:0-12629 GCA_038048925.1 Garcialebias charrua | reverse complement strand
CGTTTTCATCGTAACTATAATTATTTTTATGTTAAATGTACATTAACAAGCATGAGCAATGTTAGTGATGTAGGTGACTGCACGGGGCGAGGCGGGGCCGGGGCCACTGCTGAAATGGGACCCCCAGGCATTTACCTACATGGTAGAGCCGAGTCTGTTCTCAGCTCTGCCCCCCTCCCCCTCACACCCTTTCCTCCTCTGCTGTTTACGGTGGGGAAAAAGGTAAAAAACAAGCAGCATAAGAGCTTGTAAATAAGTTTATTGGTTTTTACTGATAGATAATTAGTTATTAGCGGTACTGCATTTTAAATAAAAATAGCACAAATCCGCTTATGAATTATAAAAGTTAGTCAATTCACAAAAACGCTGACAAAAAGTTTAGGTCCACTGTAAGCGGAATAGCGCTTTAGCGCTCTCTAGCGGTCTGTGCCCACCACTGCTGTAAAGTAAACGCCACACCAAAGCAGGCTATTGGAGCTGGTGGACAAAGTAAATGCAGCGACGAAGAGGAACAAGGAGTTGGAATCGGTGCTACAGGTGTGAAGAACAACCAGGCGTCACCTGGCATTAGGAGTCAGAACCGCAGAGGGGCGATCGGACATCTGGTGTCGGAACTGGAGCTGCACAGGAGCGAGCGACACCTGACGGTGAAAAGGAGCTGCATGGATCGAGCTATTGGAGCCACTGAGATTCACGACAGCGGACATCGGGACGCAGATCATCAATGCCGGCCAACGCACCATTGGGGTATGTGAGTCAGCGCTGATATCTTTGAATGGCCATTCTTAACACACCCATGCCCCACTGAAAATAGGTGGGTCTGCAGTGGAAGTGGTCTCCAGCTACAAATACTTGGGTGTACACATGAATGATAACCTCAGCTGGAGCAACAACACCACCAGCCTGATCAAGAAAGGTCATCAGAGACTCTACTTCCTCAGACGGCTGAGACGAGCTGGTCTGAGCAGCCCAGTCCTCACCTCCTTCTACAGGTGTGCAGTGGAGAGCATCCTGTGCTCCAGCATCAACGTGTGGCATGGAGGCTGCACAGTTGAAGAGAGGAAAGCTCTGCAGAGAGTGGTGAAGGCTGCACAGAAGTCTGTTGGAGTCAGTCTCCCCACAATCACAGACATTTATACCTCCAGATGCAGGAAAAGAGCCACCTGCATCATGAAAGACCTCACTCATCCAGCACACTCACTCTTTGCCCCACTCCCCTCAGGACGGAGGTTGAGGAGCATCAAGTGTAGAACCACTAGACTGAGGAACAGCTTCTACCCTGAGGCTGTTAGACTCATGAATAAATAAAAATAAAATAAAAAATAAACACTGCAAAATATCACATCATACTGATGCTGATCTGTTTTCTTGTTGCTGTATTCATCTGTGTTCATCTGTGACCATCTGCTCATACAAACTCATGTTCGTGCTGCTGTGTATTACTAGTTGATGTTTTTCTTAGTTAGTTCTAGATGTTATTACTGTTTTTCTCTTTCATTTGTTGTTGGATGTAACTGGGACCTCGTGTACATAATCTCGTTTTCATCTCATGTACCACATGCGGTGCAAATGACAATAAAGACTCTGTCTCTCTCTCTCTCTCTTATTATGTGTGCACACAAAGGTCCAAATTTAAATCCAATGCATTGGTAGCAGACTGAAGACTGCTTAAAAACTAAAAGAGAGCTCTCTATCTATAAAAAAATCTTCAATTTGTGAAGAAATAAACTCATAACCTGTCAGCCATTATGGCAGAAGAGGAAAGATTTGATCTGGATCAGGAGGGTCATGGGTGAAGAGGAAAATCCTCAGTGGGGGACTGAAAAAAGACAGGTGAAATTAACAGCCAAAGCTTTGTTGTTGAAAATCACTTAGAAAGTGAAAGAAAAACAAAGTTAAATAAGCTCACAAAATTAAGACAAACTATTACAGTGTTGAAAAATGACAAAGGGCGTGTGAATGACATTAATGGAGAATTTAAAAGGTTTTTGGGTTTGTCTGAAGAAACACAAAGGGTACACCAGGTTTTGTTGGGATTATTGCCTGTGGATGAAGCACAGAAGCATGATGTATGGTTTCAAGCTAAAATGTTGAATGTTCATGATTTTGTTGCTGCTACTCATAAATGGTTGGCTGAGCCTCAAGGTTGCTCGTAGACAAAAGTTGGCGTTCTGTCTCCTTTCATTCTAAAAACAACTCCCTCTGTTATTCTAAAACAAAGTCTCTGGTCCTTGACTTACCAATGAAACGGATAGGAAACTCTGACGTCAAGTTCCCTTCAAAAACTCTATTTCCTGTTTCTTCCCCAGTCTTGTTGGAGAGCTGAACTGGGATGCCTTCTCCTAAAAGCTGTATGGATGTGTGGTCAAACACCAAAGACCATCGTTCTTCAGCAAGGGTTCACCGCATGCCTCTGTGAAACCTGTACTCGAGCGTAAAGCTCCACTTTGAATGAAAATTCCTTCGAGAGATATTTTATTTTGAAATCAACCAGGAAGTGCCTCTACTTCTGCCGAAAAAGGCAGACGTCAAGGAGACGCTGAATAGGTAAACACGCCGAAGACCAACTTGGATTTAACCGGACCTACAATCCGTTTTACGTCCAAGGTTGCTTCTCATCTCTTTGCCAGAATGGAGACTGAACATCTGAAAAGGTAAAGAGTCACTGATTGTTTACTGGAGCGTTGTGACTGATGTAATCAAAGAAAATGAGAGTAAAAACAATAATGAAGCTGAACCAAACACTGCCAGTAGTGGCATGATCATGATGGAGGAGGAGCTGCAGATTCATCCTCATGACAGCATTTCAAATGTTTCCTTAAGGTCTTTTAGAAAAACTGGGAGTCAAAGGGGTTCTTCTAACAACCAGCAAATCTTCAATGCTTTCTGAACAAATAAAAACAGAAGCAGAAAGGGTTGCACTCCTGGCTTGTGCAGCTGCTTTAAAGGAGAAGCATGCATTGGAGGAGCAGGAATACCTGTTAAAGAGCAACTCCACACTAGAGGTGTCGTTTCTTTGCCCGAGCCCGACCCTACCCGAGCCCTACCCGACTTCGGGTCGGGCTCGGGCCATATTTTTGCGTTTGATTGGCGGGCCGCGGGTCGGGCTCGGGCTTTGATGTGGTTTTTTTAATCATACAGCACAAACAAAACTAAATAAAAATGCACACAATATAAAATTGTTTTAATCTGCTTGTAAAGAATATAAGGCAGTAAGTTTATTGATGAGGAAATAATTAATAGAGTGAATTTAGATGGTGAAAACCGCAGCGCACTGAGCGCAGCCACTAAATTGGCAACTCAGCCAGAGAGCAGGCGCGCGGCGCGCGCCTGACAGCGTCTCCCCCGACATGCTGGACTTTTTAGTGACATTTCTCGAACCATTTTACCGTGCACAGAGAGAACTGGAGGGTGACAAATATCCCACCAACCTGGTTTGTCTCTGGAATGAGAAACTGAAGCAACACTGCCAGTCCTCACACAGACTCTCCGCAGCAGGTGTTTCTGCGCCGCAGACATGCAGAAGTGCTGGAGCGCAAAATTATTATCCACGACTTGCAGAGAGTTGCATTATTTCTGTGGCCTAACTTTAACGAGCTCAAAATTATGTCACCAGCTGACGTGCGTCAGGTGCACGCTCACGTCCGCACACTGCTCTCTCTGCGGCGGAACAAGTTGCCGCATTCCTGACATTCCTGAAGCTTCAACAGCAAACTGCGAGCAGCGCGCTCACACCTCCTCCTCCTCCATCAAAACAAAGAAGAACAACATCAAGTTCTTTTGCTGAGTGGGAGAACGCAGTAAAAGCTTAATAAATAAACGTAGTGTTTTTTTTTTTTTTGTTGTTGTTGTTTTTTTTTTTAATCGGGTAGGGTCGGGTCGGGCGGTGATTTCTAGGAAATCAGCGGGCTCCCTCGGGCTTGGGTAATTAAACTTAGGGCTCGGGTAGGGTAGGGCCGTGGATTTCCGGCCCGATGACAGCTCTACTCCACACCCTGTGGATCGGTAACTCCTCCTTCCAAAATCTCCCTAAAAATGGGCGTGTCGAGAGACAAGGAGGGGTGGAGGTAGAGTTGTGCTTTTGTTCACGCCTCCACCTGCAACAACCTAAAACAAATTAAACCTCTAGCCAACAACATACACCAAGCAACAACAAAGAATAAACATGTTCAGGGGTGTCAAACTCATTTTCACCGAGGGCCACATCAGCATAATGGCTGACCTTGAAGGGCCAGATGTAACTTATAAATGTAACTAAATGTAATCTAATGTAATGTAAAATAAATGTAACTACCGTACTCCTTAATGTTGAATAACTCATTTATTATAACTTATTCAACTGACAATTACAGTTGCATAGAAAACATCTGTTTGCTTGTTGCTCTAACATAAATCCTTTTAAAATTTGTCAGCTTATGAAAACCCACATAACTCCATTAATGAAGGATGAAATTGTCCAAGTTATTAAAAAAAAACATAAAACTGAGCTGCAAAGACACATGTAGCATCTCACCCAAAAAGGCTACACACAGCCTTGCATCCAACTGTGAATGTCAACAATTTGTGTGCATACACATACCAAAATAAAGGTTGACTCAGTTCACAACTATATTACCGTACTCAAGTTTTTAGGTTAGTCTTTGATGAGGAGATGCTGCCTGTCCTTGAACACACCAAGTGGATTCTCGCTCTATGATTGATCATGTTCTGAAAATGATAAACACAAAACAAAATGCAAGCACAATCATTAAATTGCACACAGTTGAAATGTTCTTCTTCTTTGTTGAATTACATTTTATTATACCCTGATGCATGCTCAATAATCCAGGTAGAAAAATCTAAAAACATTGAGACAGAAAAGTGGGTGAAGAATTTATCTGACAGACAGCTCACCCAGCCGGAGACAGAGATTCTTGCCAGGGGGCTAAACTTTGCAGTGGCACCAAGTAGAATTCCACTGGTGGAGATGATCACAGCCACTGAGTCAGCCATCCGTAACAACAAAATTAAAGACTTTGAAGCAGAACAACTCAGAGTCAAAGTTTCAGCCTGTCTCAGTAATGCTAAACCACCACCTTCCAACATCAGTAGAGAAGAGAGGGATGCACTCACCACGCTTAGCAAGGACAAAAACATCATAATTCTCCCAGCAGACAAAGGAAGGTGCACAGTGATTTTGAACCAGAAAGACTATCATGAGAAAGTTATGTCACTCCTTAGTGACTTAACCACTTATGAACCGCTGAAAAGAGATCCAGGAAGTGGTTACAAGAAGAAGTTGATAGATTGCCTGAAAATTTTGAAGCAGGACAAGGCTATTGACAATATTCTGTACCACAGACTGTACCCAGGGGAGGCCACGCCAAGTCTGTATGGTTTACCCAAAATCCACAAACAAGGTGTACCTTTAAGACCAATTGTTAGCATGATTAACTCTGTCACTTACAATGTTTCCAAATATCTGGCATCTGTACTCATCCCTTTAGTTGGCAGCTCAGAACACCACATACAGAACACCATGGACTTTGTGGATAAGGTGAGGGATGTCATCATGGAGACTGATGAAACAATGGTCTCTTTTGATGTTACATCACTCTTTACGTGCATTCCTGTTGATGAAGCAGTAGAGGTGGTCTGTTTAAGGTTAAAATCAGACACCACTCTGAACAGCAGAACCACGCTTTCCACAGAGCAACTGTGTCAACTCTTGAAACTGTGCCTGCAGTCAACCTACTTCACATATGGGGAGCAATATTATAGGCAGAAACATGGATGTGCTATGGGGTCTCCAGTTTCTCCTATTGTTGCCAACCTGTACATGGAGGAGGTAGAAAAGAGAGCCTTGACATCCTTTACGGGGAGACCACCAAGTCATTGGTTCAGGTATGTTGATGACACCTGGGTTAAAATTAAATCTCAGGAAGTCCAACATTTCACTGATCACATCAACTCTGTGGATAAATATATCAAGTTCACACGAGAAGATGTAAGAAATGGCAGGTTGGCTTTCTTGGACTGTGAGGTCTCAGTTTCTGATAGAGGAAATTTGCAAACTGAGGTGTACCGCAAACCCACCCACACAGACCAGTATTTACAGTTTGACTCCCATCACCCTCTGGAGCACAAGTTAGGAGTCATCAGGACTCTGTACCACAGAGCAGACAGCGTCCCCACTAACGCAGGAGCCAGACAGAAGGAGAAATCACACACAAAACAGGCTCTAGAGAAATGTGGATATCCTAACTGGGCCTTCCTGAAAGCAGAGAAGAAACCCAAACAGGACTCCAGCCAGCCATCAGGTGAAAAGAAGGAACCCAGACCCAGACCAGTGGCCATTCCATATGTTGCAGGGGTTTCAGAGACATTGAGACGTTTATTTTCTAAACACAACGTCCCAGTGGCTTTTAAACCTCAAAATACATTACGGCAAAAACTGGTTCATCCCAAAGATCCAGTCCCCCGGCAAAAACAGAGTAACATTGTGTATGCTGTTCAGTGTCAGGAGGGCTGTGATCAGTCTTATATCGGGGAAACTAAACAGCCACTGGCCAAAAGGATGGCCCAGCACAGAAGATCAACATCATCAGGTCAGGACTCTGCAGTCTACACTCATCTCCAGGCCAGCGGTCACTCTTTCAGGGATGAAGATGTTCACATCCTTGATAGAGAGGAACGATGGTTTGAGAGAGGAGTAAAGGAGGCCATCTTTGTGAAAAGAAACCGCCCATCATTAAACAGGGGTGGAGGCCTCCGAGTTCAACTGTCCCCCTCCTACAATGCTGTGATTGCTGGTATCACTCAGCCCTCTGTGAATAGCAAACAACCATCAGGGTGCTAACGATCCATTGTTAGGCTGATGGTCCTCCTTGATCATGTGAGCAGCTGGTTTCAGGCTGTCATCAGCCAACTGGTTGTGTAACACTGTGAGAGGGTGCTATTTATAAGACTGAGCTGAACCCAGCACCTCAGACTGAGGAAGTCTTTCGGACGAAAGACGAAACGTTTCTACAATTTTTTGCTTTGTTTTGTTTTTTTTTGTTTTTTTGAATGTCCAGAGGACCAGACTTAGCTTTTTTAGATACATTTTATTATATTTTAATTAATCTAAAAAAAGCTAAGTCTGGTCCTCTGGACATTTAAAAAAACAAAACAAAACTTCATCTTTCAGGGATGAAGATGTTCACATCCTTGATAGAGAGGAACAATGGTTTGAGAGACGAGTAAAAGAGGCCATCTTTGTGAAAAGAAACCATCCAAGGAAGGGGAACATATTATTTTAGGTGGCTGAAATAATCACCTGTTTTTTGTTTTGTTTTTTTGAATGTCCAGAGGACCACACTTAGCTTTTTTAGATTTTTCTACCTGGATTATTGAGAATGCATCAGGATATATTTGAATTAAATTTTAAGAAAATGCTAACCTGACAAACAGGAAAGTGGACAAGATTGTCCTGTTTCACTTGCCACATCCATAAGTCCAATTTTCGCAGGAAAGCCGTGATCGCGTCGGACATCTGCGTGATGACTTGTTTGCGTCCCTGCAGCTTCTGATTCAGCTGGGCGAGATGGTCGGTTATGTCGCACAACACAGCAAAGTCACACAGCCACTTTGAAGCTAGCTTTCACTGCAGCCTCGTTTTTGGCTGTGGGTTTCATGAACAAACTCTGCTGCGACCGCAGTTTGCCTTTTAATTCTTGGCAGAATGTGTTGCTTTTCAAGGCTAGCTTTAGCGTACTTAGCTCCGTGTTTGGTTTCAAAACCGACACCGCCTCGTAACACAAAAGACATACCGGTCTTTCTCCTGGAAGCACAAACAAGTATTCGCCTTCCCATCTTTCTTGAAACTTCCGTCTGTATCAACTTTTCTCTTTCTGGACACGTTGGGATCATTATTTATATCTCAATTCCACTCGTTGGCATGAAGGTAGAAACACTGCCTCGGCTACCGTAGTCGAAAGGCATTGTGGGCAGTGTTGCCAGGTGACAAATGTAGGATTATCGTACTAGAGACGTAAAATTATCGTATTTTGAGGGAAATTATCGTACACCCGTCAAAACCAAAATAACAAGTATGCTCTATAGTCACTCTCAGAGCCATATATATATAGAGTTCTGACACTCTTTGATCTCGCCGACAGGCGGTCAATCGTTCCAAACAACGGCTATGGAAACCTTGTGGAGCTGTGCCCTCTGGCGGCGACGGAGCGCTACTGCAGGCAGAGTCAGAATGTAAAACAGAGCCATGGAACAAATCGCCCCCTCCATGACCCACGTGACTTCCGCATTCCATTCTTACAACGGAACTCTATGGAAGTGTCGCAACTCTCACTTTATATGGCTCTGGTCACTCTGTTGTTGAATAGCGTCTAACAAGCACTCACAGCCTTGTGGCGTCAGTACGGGTGGGAACCATAAACAATAATACGTATTAATGTCTGGTGGCAACTAATGAGCCCCTCTCCCCTTGTTTCATGGCGGTTTTAATTTAATAACTCAACTAAATTCTGTCTATTAAGTTTGTATTTTCAAGGAAATAATAACTTGATCTCTTCTCTTGAACCGTTTCAGGGACATTGCTGGTGCACATGTCACATAGTCCTGTTGCATGCTTTCCAATTATTTTAAGATTTATTAAGGTCTGTGTGTCCTGTTTCTTCCTGCTTTCCTTGTATATCTTACCTTTTTATGAATGTTGTGTAAATGTCTTCCTATATCAGTAATGTCCCAGTTTTCCTGTCATATTTTCTTAATATATTTCTTTATTATAATTTAACGTTCAACTTTATATAAACGTTCTATCATTTTCATCACTTCTTCCAGACCGGTGTCACACGGCTCTGCTTTTTCTAACGCATGGGGCGGGCGCAGCGGATTATTCAGCCAATCATGGTCGTTGTTCTGCATATACGTCACTCTTATGTTACATTTAGAAAAGCACGATTGGCTGGGATTTCAAGACGCCTTCAGGGTTCACAAAAAACTCAGACAGACCGTTGCGACAGGCTGATGGAAACCGATCATAACTACACGTTCAAGGAATGGTCAAATTATCGTATTTTTGGTCTTTTTCGGGATTATTGATCGTACATCGTACAGAGGGCTAAATTATCGTACAAATACGATAATTGTCGTACATCTGGCAACACTGATTGTGGGAAAACCGTTGTCGAAAGGCATAGTGGGGCTGCCGTAGTCGAAAGGCATTGTGGGAAATGTAGTTTTTGGTCAAAACTCGCTCGTATTAATTTTTAGACACTCAAAACTTTTTAATTAAGCTCTCGCGGGCCAGATAAAATGACATGGCGGGCCACATCTGGCCCGCGGGCCAAGAGTTTGACACATGTGCCATAAGGTATGACTATATTTTTTCCTTCTTTCTTTAGATTATTTATTCATTCCAGATTAAAAAGACTTTATGCTTTATTTCTTGTTGTATTGTAAATAGTTTTCTTGTGTTTTTTAAAGCTGGAATGAATTTAAAAGAAAAAAAAAACGTTGTCCAATGTGGGAATTGAACCCATAAGGTTTGGAACAGAGAGCCAACGCTCATCTCATTGAGCTATCGGAGCTCTATGACTGCAATAGGAGGAGGTCAAGGTAAAGTCTGCGTTACCGTACAAATTAAACTTAAATTAATTCATAATTTAAATTGGTTTTAGTTTGAGATCTTCATATTAATATTGTAGTGTTAGAAAACGGCATTGATAACAAATTGATTTTAAGTTAAATATTTTAATCCGTTAGTCATTATTACATTCCATCCATCCATCCATCCATCCATTTTCTTCCGCTTATCCGGGGTCGGGTCGCGGGGGTAGCAGCCTAAGTAGGGAGGCCCAGACTTCCCTCTCCCCAGCCACTTGGAGCAGCTCCTCTGGGGGAATCCCAAGGCGTTCCCAGGCCAGCCGAGAAACATAGTCCCTCCAGCGTATCCTGGGTCTTCCTCTGGGTCTCCTCCCGGTGGGACATGCCCGGAACACCTCACCAGGGAGGCGTCCAGGAGGCATCCTAACCAGATGCCCGAGCCACCTCAACTGGCTCCTCTCGATGTGGAGAAGCAGCGGCTCTACTCCGAGTCCCTCCCGGATGACTGAGCTTCTCACCCTATCTCTAAGGGAGAGTCCAGCCACCCTGCGGAGAAAACTCATTTCAGCCGCTTGTATCCGAGATCTTGTTCTTTCGGTCATAACCCAAAGCTCATGACCATAGATGAGGGTGGGAACGTAGATCGATCGGTAAATTGAGAGCTTTGCCTTTTGACTCAGCTCTCTCTTCACCACGACAGACCGGTACAGCGCCCGCTTCACTGCGGACGCTGCACCTATCCGCCTATCGATCTCACGCTCCAGTTTTCCCTCATTCGTGAACAAGATCCCGAGATACTTAAACTCCTCCACTTGGGTAAGGACCTCCTCCCCGACCCGGAGAGGGCACGCTACCCTTTTCCGGCTCAAGACCATGGCCTCGGATTTGGAGGAACTGATCCTCATCCCGGCCGCATCACATTCAGCTGCAAACCGCTCCAGCGAAAGCTGTAGATCACGAGCTGATGAAGCCAATAGGACCACATCATCTGCAAAAAACAGAGAAGCGATTCTAAGGCCACCAAAACGGATCCTCTCAACACCTTGGCTGCGCCTAGAAATTCTGTCCATAAAAGTTATAAACAGAATCGGTGACAAAGGGCAACCTTGGCGGAGTCCAACTCTCACCGGAAACGAGCCTGACTTACTGCCGGCAATGCGGACCAAGCTCTGACACCGGTCGTACAGGGACCTAACAGCCCATATCAAAGGGCCTGGTACCCCATACTCCCGGAGTACCCGCCACAGAACCCCGAGGGACGCGGTCGAATGCCTTTTCCAAGTCTACAAAGCACATGTAAACTGGTTGGGCAAACTCCCACGCACCCTCCAGGACCCTGTTGAGGGTGTAGAGCTGGTCTAGTGTTCCACGACCAGGACGAAAACCACACTGCTCCTCCTGAATCCGAGGTTCGACTATCCGACGGACCCTCCTCTCCAGAACCCCTGAAGAGTATTATTACATTTAAAATTATAATTCTAATTCAAACAGAATAACCTATTGTCAAATATAATTATGGTGCGTGATTTCTTTAGACTCAAAATATTTTCTGAATAACGAAATATAAAGTTATTAGTGAAGAAAATCCGTCTGGATAACAGCAGACTGGCTGCTCGTAAAATATACGACAGGTCTGGACCACTCGTAAATTTTGTTCTTATCTGAAAAAAATCTTAGGATACAAAAACATTGTTGAATGCCACAAATGCTCCTAAATCACTCGTACGAACAGTTTAAGAACAAATCTGTGCGTACGAACGGTTCTTGCATGAGGCCCAATGTCCAAGAAGAAAGCACAATCTTATGGCTTTTCAATGCATGAGCAAGGTGTCTGCTGTACATTTAAATTTCTTTGTTGTATGTGTGGTTTGATTCATTGAAGGATCAGATATGTAACTCACTTGAAGAAATATACACTGTTTGGGCCTCATGCAAGAACATGTTCGTACAGTATTTTTATCCTAAATTTCTCTTACTTTTGTTCGTACGAAGCGTTCGTACGAACATGCCACGTTAGATTCAACAAACTCTTCTATCCTCAGGAAAAGTGTGTAAATGAGCTGCGTAAATATAATGAATTGCACCTGTTCTATCCACCTGCTCGTGCACGTGGAGAGGTCATTTACATAATTCCCACCTCTCAAAACACCATATAAGGCTACGTTTCCTGCCTCAGAGAGCAGGAAGTGTCCGTTCATAAAATGACAGCGAAAAGCCAAAGAATGGCATGAAATAACCACTGCTGTTAATGTTGTGTCTCCCGTGGGTCGTACAGTATCAGAAATCAAGAAAAAATGGTTTGATCTGAAAATGGCTTCAAAAAAACGTCTCGCCGCAGCACGGTGCTCTATGACTGCAACAGGAGGAGGTCAAGGAAAAGTCTGCGTTACCGAGATGGATGGAAAAATAAATGTCATGTCAAAACTCCAACTGTGCGCTCAACTACAGCACGAGTGCGTGTATGCAGCTTATTACACAAGCGCTCCTGTCTTGTCTGAGGGCTGTTTAGAGGTGTCATAAGCCATGGGGCTAATGCATAGCCTCGATCACCTGTGGAAAATAGTGAGTTATAGGTAAATGATCAGAGAATAATTCCAAATCCTCAATTACAAATTAAAAAGTTACCAACAAGCCAGCCATCTCCATGCGCACCTTGCGCAAGACGCGTGCCAACAGCACTGTTTTGCAGCACAAATGAGTCATGCGCTCCTCCTGGCCATCGCGCAACCACATTTAGCAGGTTATATTTCGAATCAGATATAATTTGGACATTTATGGAGTGGTATTGCTTCCGATTGAGGAATGGGAATGCGTCAGGTGAAGGTGCTTTGATCCGTATGTGTGTACAGTCTATTTCTCCGATGGTGTTTGGCAGTCCAGCAATAGCATGAAAGTCTTAATTTGTACTTGTTCTGCGGTGGTGTGTGGGAAGGAGTGCGAAAGAGTGCGAAGGAGTGCGAAGGAGTGCGAAGGTGTGGGAAGGTGTGGGAAGGAGTGCGAAGGAGTGCGAAGGAGTGCGAAGGTGTGGGAAGGTGTGGGAAGGA
>JBBPBX010098803.1:0-12629 GCA_038048925.1 Garcialebias charrua | reverse complement strand
GTTTTATAATGTCACCCCTACTGACCAGAAACGCTCCCTCCAGCAAACCTAAAGTGGTCCACAGGCCGCTAGTTGCTAATCCTAGTTGTAGCAGTTTAATTTAGTGAAGGAGGAGGCAGAAATGGCTCTTTTGATCAGAAAAGTTGCAGATCCCTGCCCTGGGTGAGACTGAACCCCTCATTGCCTCTGATCACATTCATTAAAGCTCTGATTAGTCTCTTGTTCAGATTAATGTTGTAGAATAGAAGAATAGAATATATCTTTATTGGCATATTTGCACCAAGGTACAAAGTTTTGCAATTGGCGCGCGCACCATCCGAAGAGGGACGTACGCACGGAAGCCGCAGCAGTAATTAAACCGCGCCGCCAACAATCAGATATGGAAAAAGGAACATACAGTCGGATAATCATTGGTATTCAAAAAAGAATCTATCACATTTTGTCTTAGGACACTCTATGATAAAGTCGAAAAAACTCTACCAGCTTCAGCACGGATAAAGACAAAGACATGTTGCATTTGATGGCAAGCAGGGAGATAGTCCGTGAGTAATCATTTCAGATAAGCACAGTCTGCAGATGGCCTCAGCTCGGCTCCATCTGAATGCACACAGAGACCTCTGGGGGAGGGGGGCAGCGACAGTTTTCAACAGCTTTCGACTCCAGGAGAAGTTTGCAGTCAGCCTCTTTTCAAGGTTGCTCTGAGTCCCGATTAGATTAGTTGCTTTATTTATTTTCAGGCCAGGCTACAGTGTACTTTGACTGCAGCCTTGAAGTCCAGGTGCTGTCTAGGTCCAAATCGCCGAATCATGTGAGGTTCCGAGCTACAAATCCCCATCTGTGCCCTGATGAAGCCCGGTCGGCTGTAAACGAGTCCCAAAACGCACTGCAGGTCCGCGGCTGTCCACCACTGCTCCCATCGTGCGATTCAGCTCGTACAACAGCTGGGTCGTTGAGGTCATAGCCCGGATCAAAGAATCTTGTTGAGCAGGAAGTTTCGCCAGCGCGTTGATCGCCGCGGCAGTCTCCCTCAGCTTCCAGTAGCAGAAACCTCCGCCAATGCCAAAAAGCAGAGCAGCTGCCACCAATATTCCAATAATCCACAAATCTTCCACGTCTTCGACAGAAAGAACGGTCAGACACATTAACTTCCACTCGCCCCACGAGTCCATAATGTAGCCCACCGCATGCGTGTCGAGGGGGCACGCCGGTTCTCCTGGTCCGGAGCGCTTCGTGGAAAAAAAATTATCGATAGAGGAAACAGCCCACGCAATTAAATCCATTTTCAAATTGGTTCGAGTGAGCACTGAAGAGTTACAGACGAGACAAAAATGCAAAAGCAGGGAGGAGGAAAACTTTAGGGAGGAGAGTAGCAGAAAGAGAAGCGACCTGCTTTGCCAAGTGCCGGAATAATAATATATATTGTAGAGATCTAGTAGAGTAGTACTGTGTGAGTGTGTGTGGAGGTAAATGGAGCACAGACTGTTGTAAAGAGCTTTGAGGTGCTGTGTAAGTCATTTACCGTTCTTTCCCTCCTGCAGGTCAAATGCAGTTCTGTAGCTCTCAGGCCCAGGACAAGATCATTTCCAGTGGACTTGCCCCCATTTGTTACCTCGATGATCAGGGTTGTCCCACTGAAGACTATCCTCTAAACCCTAATGGCTCCCCTCGGGGTATTGCAGGGTTGATCTCCCGGGACGGCAGACACCTGGCCATGATGCCCCACCCTGAGCGCTGCACCCTGAGCTGGCAGTGGCCCTGGGCTCCGAGGGCCCTCAGGCCTTCCCTCACACCTTCACCCTGGCTGCGCATGTTCAAGAACGCAGTCGCCTGGTGCAGCAGCTCAGATTAAAGTCCTGGCTTTGCATCATCCCAGAGTTGTCCAATGTTCAAGCTTTACCTCATGCACCTTTTTAATGGTTGTGAAACCTGAATTTGGCGTCTATGTATTGTTGCTATGACTTGTTCTTGATTCTGACATGCCTAAAACTTTACAACCTGCAACCTTTGTTTACATTTCATAATTTCCAGAACCACAGCACACTAGTGAGGAATGCTCACTTTTATCAGCTGTGCCTTTGAAACTATCCAAACCAGACTAATAAATCCATTTTAAAAAAAACTGCTGTGTGACATGATTAAAAAGTATCAATGTGTGGGACAATAAATATTGTTTATTTTAACCATAAAAACACAAGCTCGTACAATATCACACATTTACAAAGATCTTAACAGAGTGCTAACACGACAACTGAAACAAAAAATACAGAACAGATAAACGTTGAGCTTTAAAAAAACAAGTCATTTTCCATCAAGTCGATGTGTTTTTCTGTAAACTGGCTTTAGATAAAGGCCAGATTTGAACTCTTCATATCTAAGGAACTTGGGAGTTTGTAACGACAGCTGGACCACCACGCTGCATTAGTTTAGACTTCTATAAGCTTTGTGAACACTTGACAAACCAGTCTGGAGTCCATAGAGTTCCAGTGACCACCTGACCTCCAGACTTGAACTGTACAAATATCAACGTTCTCTCTCTAACTAATCCAACTTATTAAAAACAGAAATTCAATGAAAATCAGTTTCAGGTAGACGTTTCCTCCTACATTGTGCTCCCCATCAGTCCCTGTGAAGTTGGGGAGGTTCCTCTCTCTGGTTCCACTTGCTGGTTGGTGTTCAGAACACAGATGAGCAGCAGAACCACCACCACCAGGTCGTCCAGGACCCCCAACAGTCTGCAAAGTGCAAAGTCTGTTTCCAGGGGGCTCTCTGATGGAGACAAAGTGTCTACAGATGGAGAGGAGGTGGACACCACCGTCCCCACACAGCACAAGGCCACCCTGAAGAGAAACAGCCACACGAGACCATCCATGGTGCCCAGGCCACGAGCCATTAACTGTAGGAGGAGAGGGGCGTCACAGAGGTAGTCCGTTACCTGGAGTCAAGAAGGAAAATCAGATTACAGACTGGAAAACTCCTCATTGAATGTTGTGACTCTTCACATGTTTGAACAAAAGCGTACTGTATTTTTCACTGTATAAGTCACATCTTTTTGCATAAATAAGCATGCCCTGCGACTTATACAGCAAAGCAACTTGTGTTTTTTTTTCCTCCCCATATTTTTTTTTTCCTCCCCATATTGACAATTTGATTCATTCTGACATGAAAATGTTTTTTTGTGGGCTGAGATGGTGTAGGGGCAGGGCAGTCAACTCAGGGCCCAAAGGTCCTGGGTTCAATCCCCAGTCATTAAACATCTCATGGTGTCTGAGCAGGACACCCAATCCCAAATTGCTCCCCAGGCACTTATCGCTGCCCACTGCTCCACCTGGGTGCATCCCATGTGCAATGGGTTAAAAGCAGAGAGCAAATTTTGTCTTTGTATGGGAACATGCAATGACGACAACATATAGCACTTACGGTAATTTATTTTATTAAAAATATAGAACACTACCATTTTCAACCACTAGAGGGTACTCGAGTAATATGGCAAGCCAAATGTCTCATTAATAGGTAAAGTGGCTATTAATGAGACATTTGGCTTGCCATACTGAGCCACCTTCATCTCGCTCCAGAACTCCTGGAGCAAACCTCAAATCAGCTGCATTTCTCTTCACCACCCAGATGAAATGCAGCTGATTTGACCATTACAGAGCATCGACTAAGGAAAAGTTCAACTGAGACACAAATTTGCTATAATTTCTAGCAAACAAATAATTATTTTTAAGTGTTAATCTTGTTAAATTTTTGTTAAAGTCCTCCCGTGCATGCTTCTGCGGCCGCCATTTGGCAGCCAATCAATTTTTGGCACAACACCGGCCCACATTTCTGAGTTGTCAGTGGTGATGCATAATAGATGCGACTTATACAGAGTAGCAATGTATTTATGATTTTTTCCACTTTATTAGACATATTTGGACTGATGTGTACCGGTACTTTAATCTTAAAGGAGCTTTTTGTGTGAAATCGGTTGCCACCATGGGTGTGCCTTTATGTGTGGTGTTAACCCGATCTTTAATTTTACACCGTTCCTTTGTTCAGAACAACACATCCTAAAAGCTGCAGAACAAGTATTTCTGTTCCCAAACCCAAGAGGAATAATCCTCATGTGTCTGATCTGATTACATTGAAGGCTTTAAACGAGAGCTGTTTCTGTGACTCTACAGACACTGGTTGTGAGTACTGACCCTTCTTGGGGCTCCAGAGTAGCGTTTGTTGTAGTCTGTGATTTCCCCAAGAACTTTGTGTGACTGCTGGTCTGACTGACTCTCTGTGAACAGGTTACACAGCACACTGACCTGGAAAAGTCATAGTCATTTCTATTACGTTGCATCATCATCACTAACGTGTTCATAATTTACAGTAAAGTCATGGAATGGATCGTACCTTCTGTCTGCAGAGAGGACAGCTGATGGCGTCTAACCATGAGCCATGTTTCCAGTAGGTGAGCAGGCAGGAAGCTGAGGAATAAAACAACTCTCAGTATGGTTTACACTTTACAGCAAGTATAAACCTTATTAACAACAGAAAATCAACAAACTACTGTATATAAAACTGTAACACTATAATAAACTAAAGGTGTCTAATGTTTAAGGTTTAAATAAAGACAGATAACGCTGCTGTAGGGTAGAGCCAATTGTCTGGTGTAACAATAAACATGAGGGATCTGCGTCGTAGTCTTTAATAGAGAGTGCATTCAGTGTCATAAATACTAACGGGTGCAGGAAAAAAAATCCTTTTTTTTTTTTAAAAGAATCGATTTTCTTAGTCCTGCCGATTCAGAATAGATTCTAAAAGACCCAAAATCGATTAAAAATAATAATAATAATTAAAAAAAAAAAATATATATATATATTTATTTTTTTATTTATTTTTTACATTAAAACCCATAAGATAAAGAAAATAAAACCATATCTCATAGTATATGAAAGAATACATAAAATGAAAGGTGGCAGAAAGAAGAAGAAATCTGACCCGAACCAGTGACCTCCAGGACCCGATAAGGATAAAGCGGGTAAAGATGATGGATAGATGGCTTTTGTTGAAAAGATTTACCAAACAAATCTTTTAAACAAAATCCATCCATACACATTTGAAACATGGATGAATGCAATATGATTTTGAAGTCTATTTTATTTTGAGTTAAATGTTTATGCAATACAGTAGGCTGAAATCTTTGTTTACGTTTGTATTTTGAATTATTTGTGATGGACTGGAGACATGTCCAGGGTGTCCCCTGCCTCTCGCACAGTGACTGCTGGATATAGGCACCAGTGACCTCCGGGACCCGATTAAAGCTGCTGCATTCTATTCATATACCCATCTGCTCACAATTCAGGCTGCTGTATTTATACTGTATTATTTGACATTATTAATGTTTGCTACAAGCATACATTATTGTTTTAAATAAATGTTTTATTTGTTTACATTATTGTTTAATCTTTTCATGATTTCAATTGAAAATTGTTTCAGAATCGAAAATCGTTTCAGAATCGAAAATCGACTCTGAATCGAAAATCGATCCTGGAATGAAAATAGTTTTAGAATCGAAAATCGATTTTTAATCGAATTGGTGCATCAAAAATCGGAATCGAATCGATTCTTCAGACACAGAGATTTGCACCACTAACCCTACCCCGGAGACTGATATCTTCATTTTGAAATGAGTGTCTTGTTCAAGACAAAACATATTTCTACAACATAAAATAAACCTTTTCCTGGTTGAATTCATTGTTTTCTATCATCTTTTTTGTTTATGCGTTTACCAAGAGTTGTAATTTAAACAAATTTCTCCAGCCAGATAGCATGGTTTTTATTTTATTTTGTACTACTAGCAGCAGAGATAAATGATATTATTAGAGCAGACAAAGCTGCAGTACAGCATCACACTGACTCCATATCGCTCAGAGAATAAATTATATAAATGTATGTTTCAGGTAAATAACGTTTGCAGTTTTAATGATGACTGCACAGGCGAGACTAAGACTGGTCTGATTAAATACATTTTTGCCAGGAAACAAACCAGTTTATGTTGTGCGTGTGTGTGCGTGTGCGTGTGTGTGTGTGTGTGTGTGTGTGTGTGTGTGTGTGTGTGTGTGTGNTTCAGGTAAATAACGTTTGCAGTTTTAATGATGACTGCACAGGCGAGACTAAGACTGGTCTGATTAAATACATTTTTGCCAGGAAACAAACCAGTTTATGTTGCGTGTGTGTGTAATCTCTCACCACAGAATAAATGGCCGCAGTTGGTCTGGACTGGGAATTTGGCCGTCTGCAGGCAGACTGGGCAGTGCCGGTCTTGTCTACTCAGAGACACACATGTCTGTGCTGATTCCTACAGAGGTGGAAGAAAAAGAGAACATCTGGGAAATGAGAGGCAGGAAAACCCAACACATTTAGAAAATATGTCAAAAAGAAATTTGCTTGAAAAAATTACCCTCTGACCAAATATTTTTCCTTTAAGAATTAGCAACATGTTGAAAACATCTCCATATGATCTGGTTTGCTACGAGTCTATCCAGCTTATTTATGAATAAAATCACCATCAGGACACTTTCAGGCAGAAATAAACTAAACAGATCAACTGAATGTATATTACTTGGCCAGTGTCATGCTCACCTCAGGGCTGTGCGTGCACATAGTTTTTGTCAGCCCAAGTGCACGTCAGTGCTTTGAAAGAGAGATGCTGACTCACTGGAGCTTCACGTTGGAGGTGGTTCAGTCTGAAACATGACACGATGAGCTGGCAATGATAAAAACACCTGAAATACACTGGTAGTTACATCACCAATGACTGGTGAGAGAAGGCTGACTAAACTCAGCTCATTTATGTTTGTGGGTCACAGGTACTGATGCTCAAACCAGAGCAGCGTAACAATTATAAAATAGGTTTTTAAATTGAATAATTAAATACCAATAATCAAGTTAAAGTGTCCTGTCTTTGATTTGATGCCATCAAAGACGTTTATCCCCATTTTGTCTTTTTATTAGTAAAAGACTTTTGCAGCCATCAGTAAAAACGTCCAAACAGTTTCTAATACAGAGAAGAAAAGCTTCAGAAAATCATGCCATGAAAACTCAATGACTGTTTTATGTTTTGTTTCAAATTATCTTTAAATACGTACATTTAGGAAGCTTGAAGCTCAAAGCATACCCTAAGCTAAAATTGACCCAGTTCTAAGTTAAATCAGTGGCTTTAAATAAATGCAGAACTTAATTTTTGTTAGTAAAAGGAGAAAATGTGACAAACCTGGACTGAGATGTCCTTCTGAAAGCAGTCGTGTCTGAAACAGACCGTCACTGTTTCCTAGCAGGAAGTGAAGTGCTGCCTGACAGCATCACTTTACTTAATAAATGGGGCCTGTTTGTTAATGATCAACTCTTCTATACCAGCTGGGGCTTTTTTTACTTGAAGGAAGCACGACGGATCAATAAAAAAAATATTTACTGAGAAAACACGTCGAAAACCCTCTATTCACTTTTAACTCGACTGTGATGTGATTGTAGGAAAAGTATTTGGACAATCTAATTATAAAATGAACACATGTCTCCTTTCAGTCAGGTCACAGACAAAGTATGTGGATCACATGATCAGATCAGCTGCAGAGAGGTTTCCTCCTGCACCGTGTTTGGTGAGAACGATTGAAACTAGGCAATCATTTACTTTTGGTTTGCTTTGCAGAGTCCTTGTCTATTTCACTCACTCTGTAATAAAATCAATCAGATGTCATTGTTCAGAGCCCACAGCCAAGGACTGACATTTTGGAAATTTCAGACTGATTTTATACATATTTTAATCTGATTTTTTTTGTTCATTCATCCCTCACTGTAACCAATTAGAAATCAAATTTGTGAATTGTTTTACACACATTTAACAAGTAAAATGTACAATTTCCAAAGCATGCTTTGTTATTGTATTTACAGTAAAGTTCAGGTGTGTTTTCCAGTTCTTGTGAAGTTTTTGATGCTTTGTTGTTGTCCAGCTCTGCAAGTTCCCTGAACCTGAACCAAGATAGCTCAGTTCCCAACATTAAAAACACCAAGTTGTAAGAGTATATTTATTTATTAACCTTTATTTAACCAGGCAAATCCCATTGAGATCACATAACTTTTTTACAAGGACGGTCTGGACCTGAAGGCAGCCTAACATGCATGTTTTTGGTCTGTATGGGAGGAAACCGGATATCAGAGTGAAACCATGCCAGGAGATCTAGAAAATGATCCATTGGACTTTATATGTCTCAGCTAAAGGGAGGACTCAGACATGAAGAGTCTTGGTCAGACAGGAAACAGACAAAAAAATTGTCATTAGGAATAACATGTAACAGCTCTACACCAAAAGCTCTTTCCGACAGAAGACATTCCTCATTAAAGGACAAAACATACTGCTAGAAGTTTGCCTAAAACACACCTAAAGAACATCCTGATGCATGCTCAGTAATCCAGGAAAAATCTAAAAAAGTTAAGTCTAGTCCTCTGGACATTCAAAAATAACATTTTTTTTTTTGAATGTCCAGAGGACCAGACTTAACTTTTTTAGACCACCTAAAGAATGTTAGACAGGCTGCAGGGGTTAGATCGATCCAGTAAACAATCCAGGTCGAGCTACTGAGATATAGCTACTGAAAGCACAGGGACCAACATAATTTCATCAGATGAATGATAAATGCAGACGCCTTTTATTAGGTTTTCTAGAATTTCAACATGACAACCCAAAACACACACAGTCCACGTCAAATTACACGCAACTCCAGAAAGCCCTGGAACTGTTGTGAGGTGCTAAATAAACAAGTTATTTCAGTGTTCCACTGATTTCATACAAACAGAAAACACAAGAAGGTTGAAAATTGTTCATATGTAACATTATGCCAAAAATAATTTGTGACTACCGGTACATGCATTTAAAATGTGTGTCTAAGATTTAGAAAAATACAGCAACAAAAGAATAGCTGAACTGCAGTAAATGTCAGCAACTATAAACCTATTGCAAAATCTGACAGCAAACAAAGATATAACACTTGGTCATCAATTTGGACAGAAATATCTTGACAAATATTTACACTGGCACTTCAAAAAACATTAGAATGCAGGTCATTTAAAGATAGTCACTATGCATAAGTGAAGGTCAGTGTCCCAGAATGAAGTCAGGAGATAAAAGCAAAAAAGCACACTCACTGACATTTACAAATAGCACAGACTGTGTCCTTGCAGGCTATGTGGGTAAAGTCTGGTATGTTTATGTGCTTGGTATGTTACCTAAACTTAATTTGATAGTGAATTTATTGGCTGTCTGCTCATTTCAGAATAAAGTAACTCTTAAAATGTGATGTTTTTGCAAACTGTGGCTCAAACAAAACCTAAAAAACATATTTATCATCCCAAAGAGACTAAAGCATTAATAAATAAATATATATAAAATATATATATAATGTATATGAGATAACGTTTGTTTGCTCTCATAGAATAAAAGCATATTACAACAACTTCTAGGGCGGTCTATGAACAGTGAACACCATAACATAAACCACATTAAGCAAAATTAACATTACGGTACTTTGTTAAAGTATAAACCAAATTGTTCTAAAGAAAATGACAGTTTGTATTGCATAGGTCAGTCAATAACAGACCTACTCCTGTCTGGTTGGCTGAGCCAAAACTCAATTTATTTTAAAATGAACCTGTTGTATTTGTTTGCTATTTGTTGTTACAAAAACAGAAATCCAGTTTCTTCATATTTTTATTTGAATTTGCCATGTACTTGATGACTAAGTTTCTACAGCAACATATGAAACTACCGTTAGTATTGGACTATACTGGTAATAAAGTGATGGGATCAATATGTGGATGTGATGTGAAGGTTGAATGAATATCGAATACGTTGCTACCATCTATTATCTTCCTCTATTCCGAAGTCAGGTTGCAGGGCTGCAGCTTGAGCAGGGAAGCCCAGACATCTCTTTCCACAGCCACCTCTTCCAGCTCTTGGAGGATTCCAAGGCGTTCCCAGGCCAACCGAGAGACATAGTCTCTCCAGCGTGTCCGGGGTCTACTCCCAGTTGGACATGCCAGAAGCACCTCCCTAGGGAGGCACCCAGGGAGCATACTTACCAGATGTCTGAACCACATTAACTGGCTCCTCTCGATGTGGAGGAGTAGCGGTTCTACTCTGAGTCTCTCCCAGATAACTGAACTTCTCACCCTATCTCTAAGGGAAAGTCCAGCTACCCTGCGGAGGAAACTCTTTTCAACCACCTGTATCCGCGATCTCATCCTTTCGGTCACTACCCAGAGCTCATGATCATAGGTGAGGGTAGGAATGAAGATTTACCGGTAAACAGAGAGCTTTGCCTTACAGCTCAGCTCTCCCTTCACCACACTGGACTGGTACAGAGTACACAATACTGCAGATGCTGCACCAATCCGTCTGGCGAGGGCAGGAGAACAGCCGTTAAATGTTTTTTTCTGAAAATTGTCTTTCATCCATCCGTCCATTTTCTTCCACTTATCCAGGGTTGGGTCGTGGGCATAGCAGCCTAATAAGTAAGGAGGCCCAGACTTCCCTCTCCCCAGCCACTTGGGCCAGGTCCTCCGGGGGAATCCCAAGGTGTTCCCAGGCCAGCCGGGAAACACAGTCCCTCCAGTGTGTCCTGGGTCTTCCTCTGGGTCTCCTCCCAGTGGAACATGCCCAGAACACCTCACCAGGAAGGCATCCAGGAGGCATCCTAACCAGATGCCTGAGCCACCTCAACTGGCTCCTCTTGACGTGGAGAAGAAGCAGCTCTACTCTCCCTCCCAGATGACCGAGCTTCTCACTCTATCTCTAAGGGAGAGCCCAGACACCCTGCGGAGAAAACTCGTTTTGGCCACCTGTTTCCGTGAGCTCATTCTTTTGGTCACAATACAAAGCTCATGACCTAGATGAGGGTAGGAACGTAGACTGACTGTTAAATTGAGAGCTTTGCCTTTTGACTCAGCTTATTGCTCTTCACCATGACAAACTGGTAAAATTGCCTTTAACACGGAAAAAAGTACAGATAGTCAACCAAAAGTTACTCATTGCTATGTTCTTCTTCCTCATGTGTACTAAAACCATTAAAGTCCTCTTCTTCAGTGTCATGCCCCTTTTCCATTATTACCTTTAGTACTGGTACAGCACGGTTTGGCTCGGTACGGTACACGTAAAATGCCCCTTTTCCACTCGCTCGGCGCAGAGCGGATCAGTCTGGTCCAGTCTGGTTCAATTCGGATCGGCTCACATGTAGCTCTGTCTCCATTCACTTCTATAGCCCTTCGGTGGGCGGGGTGTAGGATCCTACTCGTCTCACACGTGGTGGAGGTAGTGTTCCCTTAACTATTTTCTTTTGCCATGATATCTATTATGTTCGAGCTCCAACAATACGATCAGCTACGCTTCGGTTTGGTGCGGGCGAGGACAAGCTCAGATGGAGGATCTGTTGTTGTTGTTCTGAAAAGACCCACAATGCACCTTTCCCCTCCGAACAGCCTCCTCCCCCCGACCAATCAGTGACCGACAGTGTTTATGACGTGAAGGACGGCGCGCTACAGCTCGCCTGAACCCTGCTCTGAAATCAGTCCGGAATCGCGGTGCTGCGCGGCGCTGCTCATATGTGAGGTGGAAAATGCGTCCAGCCCGCTTCTGGCACGCATATATTGCGCAATAAACAACCCGAACCGGCAAGTGGAAAAGGGGCATAAGTCCTGCTCGGTTTGGCCCTTATTGGGCCAGTACAGGTCGTATCACTTCATTTTCCATTTCCACAGTGCCCACTAGTGCCCTTTATGCTTTCAGTACCGGTTTGCAGTGGGCAGGGTTCAAATTGACGCCACATGCCTCACCAGCTATAGTGGCGGTGAAACACTGAAACAGGTTTCAGTATCCACCTTATTCCTAGCCCCCATGATGCCTTGCGCGAATTATGTGTACGACTTCCGCCGGAAGTCAGAACCTGCACTTTTTTTCACGCTAGCAACACGCTAACCGGTTTTCGTCAGAGGTTTTAGGTCATGAAATATGTGGGAACACAAACTATCACAACTCAAATGTGGAGATATTGTTTTACTGCTACCTACAGCTATTGAGGGGTGGGAGGACGACTTGAAGAAGTGGCCGAAAATAACGTACACTAGCATGTTTGATGATGATGATGATTATCCATTTAGTCAAAGTCGACTTTCGGCCACTTTATGGATCTGTCCCCAAATGAGTGCTTACTGCCTGGGTTGGGGACCTCCAGGGCGCGGACGGTTCATCTGTACCCAGGAATGAGTGCTTACTGCCTGGGTTGGGGACCTCCAGGGCGCGGACGGTTCATCTGTACCCAGGAATGAGTGCTTACTGCCTGGGTTGGGGACCTCCAGGGCGCGGACGGTTCATCTGTACCCAGGAATGAGTGCTTACTGCCTGGGTTGGGGACCTCCAGGGCGCGGACGGTTCATCTGTACCCAGGAATGAGTGCTTACTGCCTGGGTTGGGGACCTCCAGGGCGCGGACGGTTCATCTGTACCCAGGAATGAGTGCTTACTGCCTGGGTTGGGGACCTCCAGGGCGCGGACGGTTCATCTGTACCCAGGAATGAGTGCTTACTGCTGAGTGCTTACTGCCTGGGTTGGGG
>JBBPBX010098802.1:0-12629 GCA_038048925.1 Garcialebias charrua | reverse complement strand
ATGGTATGAGCTAAGGCTAACATGCTAAACCGGACCCAGCACCAGACCTGCAGCAGACAGCCGGCTTTGTGCGATCAGAGGTCCCTGGAGCTCGCCTCGATGTCGGACTGGAAGCCGAAGACATCGGGGGACAACGAGCTAACTTGGAATAACAAAGCCGACAGCATTTTTGGAGATGCAGATAAACCGGACTGCCCGGAGCTGCGGATTCGGGGGAGCTAATGCTAACAGATGCAGCTGAAGGCGGCGCAAGCAGACGGCTTTCGGTAAGTTATTAAAACTTTTTCTGTATGAAGTTAGGATACTAACAGTCCTTTCTGTCTGGACTAGACAGTTGCACTGCACTTTGACTGCACATAGAGCGCGCGGAGGGGGGGGCGAGAGACGACGTGTCTGTCGTGTGAAAACAAAAGGCGGAGAAAAGCACTGTTGTACAGAAAAAACTGTACAGGTATGTGTTTATAGATGAATGTGTGGTGTAATGTGCTAGCTAACTGCTTGTAAATAAAGTGTTGTGCATGTTTAAGGATCAGTATGTACGCTTGTTCAGTCTCATGTTGATAAACGGGTGTGCGCCGCAGCGCTAGCGTCTTTTTTCTATTTGCGAGCAAAGTTCCGGTTTTACGAGATAGCCACTGCGGGCTGTTCCGAGGTACGAATTTTCGGTTTACAAGCAACTCATAAGTACGGAACTCGCTTGTAAGTCGGGGACCACCTGTATTTGCTTTTTGAAGCCTGGGTGCAGATGTCGAAGGCAACTTAATGCAAACATCAAATTTAACAGGGAGGATTCCACTGCATCTGACAAACAAAAGAAATCCCCTACATTATCCAACCCAGGTGAACACATGCTTGGGAAGATGATCCTTTGTGTAAGATGGTCTTTATGTATCACACATAGGAATTAACAATGCTTGAGTTTAAGCGTGTGATTGTGGGTATTGTGCATAAATTTATAGCTGCTGCCAATTTGTCAGAGATGCAATTCTATAGCAATCAGGCTTCTATTCACTCCATACAAGCAGCATATTTCTAAATGCATGAGAACTAATAATGACCGACAGGCTTGTATTTTAGATATGAGGAATGTAAAAACAATGATCACACTGCTCATTCTGGTTGTTACTTTTTTTTCCCCACGGGAAATGCAAAAAAAAAACAATGCTTGATACAAAGTAGATCAGGTAGAAAACGGGTCTATTGCTGCAGGAGCAGCAGAGGAGATATGAACAAGCTGTTGCTTAATCTGTGGACTCTATACAGTAGTTGGTGAGGGAAAAACTTCTCAGCTACCTCTGTGGTTCTTGGATTGACATACGTTAAAATTATGAAAAATAAAATTCACTTTAAGGCAAAAAAATTAAAATTAAGAGTCATTTCATGAAAATTAGAGAAAATACTGACCCACAGAGTACAGTACAGTATATGCAATAGTATTAAACTGACCTTAAAATAGCAAAAATTCTGTATATATAGATATACTGTATTAAATGCATACAAGATAATTCAGTTATACACTGCCTGGCCAAAAGAAAAGTTGCCACCAAAAAAAAAAAGGTCACACACTAATATTTCGATGGACTGCCTTTAGCTTTGATTACAGCATGCATTCACTGTGGCATTGTTTCGATAAGCTTCTGCAATGTCAGAAGATCTATTTCCATCCAGTGTTGCATTATTTTTTCACCAAGATCTTGCATTGATGACTAGGCAGGCACTGCAGGCATGATGAGTGCATCACTTCACCTGCCTCTCTTCTTGATGCACCCAAAAAAAAATCATTTACCCTTTATTTATACAGGTAGTCTCATTGAGCCAAGATAACTCATTTTCAAGAGAGACCCATTACTCTGGAATAGGTTAAATCTGGACTCATCAAACCACATGACCTTCTTCCATTGCTCCAGAGTCCAATCTTTATGCTCCCTAGGAAATTGAAGCCTTTTTTTGGTTAGCCTCACTGATTAGTGGTTTTCTTAAGGCTACACAGCTGTTCAGTCCCAATCCCTTGAGTTCCCTTCACATTGTGTGTGGAAATGCTCTTACTTTCATTATTAAACGTAGCCCTGAGTGGTACTGTTGTTTTTCTTCGATTTGATTTCACCAAACTCAGGGGTGTCAAACTCGCTTACAAAAGGAGGCCAAAATGAAAATCTTTTTCAAACTAAGGGCCAATTTCAGAAACTAAATTAACTCAAATCAGATAAGAAAGTTCATACTCAATAATCCAGGTATAAAATCTGATAATTCTCCAGATTTGTCCAGATGACCTGATTGAGAATTATCAGATCAAATCAGATACATCTTTTCTTGGTCACAGGTTCCTCAACAAGAGTTTTATTGGTCTCATTGATGTTCTCTGTTGAGCTTTCAACATCATAATCAAAGATCACTGAAAAAAATTCAAGAAACAGCAGCATTTTACGTTTCACATATCATCTTGGGGGCCAGATAATATGTCAATGAGGGCCACATTGGGCCCCCAGGCCTCGAGTTTGACACATTTGGTGTAAGTGATCACCGATCACGATCATTCAGGATTTTTTTCCAGCCACATTTCTTCCTTGAAGACGATGGGTCCCCACTATCCTTCCAGTTTTTAATAATGCGTTGGACAGTTCTTAACCCAATTTTAGTAGTTTCTGCAATCTCCTTAGATGTTTTCTCTGCTTAATGCATGCCAATGATTTCACCCTTCTCAAACAGACTGACATCTTTTCCACGACCACGCAATGTGTCTTTCAACATGGTTGTTTAAAAAATGAGAAGCAACTCATTGCACGGTTAAATAACTTGTTGCCAGTTGAAAGATAATCACCCATGCTGTAATTATCCAATAGGAGGCTCGTACCTGCTTAGTTAAATCCAGGTGGTGACTTTTTTTAGGCCAGGCAGTGTATTTACGGTATGTTCACGTTGCAGAACATAAACTGATATAAATGACCCCTACTACAGCATTGTTAAGAGTTGTGTTCATCCAAAGTTTTATTGCATTATGTTCTGAAACAGACCGACGTTCCTGGCTTTTTTCCACACACTAAAAGCATTCCTTTTTTTAAACCAGATACCGGTACATTTTGCTCTGCACCGACCCTGCTGGAAAAAAGGACAAGCACTACAAATCAGTAAGGAATCTGATGCCATAAAGACACCCTTAATTGATACATATCTACATAATGCAAAAAATATATACCGGTACTGGTAGTGCTTAAAGTTTCCACACATAACTATTGTATTTATTTTTCCCTCTGAATATGTCCTTATTTGGGTTCAGTCGATAAGAACTGCTGTTTACATAGCATTTTTTCTGGACTAAGATTTTGATTGAAATGTCTTTTTTAACCAAAGCAGAGGAAGTATGATAGCAAACTACAACTCTATTTCTTTAAACAACGCTCTCATGTTGGGAAGCAACGATATGTAATTTGAGGTAACAATAGCGCAGCATAACACCTGTGGATGGGGATAGCACTAACCCTACTGTGCATAAATCTTTATTTGTGGAAAAGTACCCTCAAATTTGAAAATTTAACTGGGTACTGTACTTCACAAAGAAGGCAAGACATGATGCAAAACTTGTTTCTTTAAAAAAAAAAGTTTGGTATACAACACATTAAGGAAGCTCACTACGGTCCATACCCATAATTTTGTTCCCTGACTAATGTACAGTACGTAATATATATACTTGATAAATAAAATGCAGTATAGGCAGTCAAAACAATCACACCCACAACTGTTATTTGCATGCAAAGGTCCCCTACAAATTCTCTAAATATGCAATAGCTTAGTTAACATGGGCACTTTCTTTTTACAATTGTTTCAAACTGAATTCTTGAGATAAGTAGCCGAAAAAGTAATCAAGGCCCTCAAGAAAATGTTTAGAATAGTTTTTTCTGACTGAGCCAGCACAGCATGTTTGCCAACAGCTTGAGCGAGTAAGATTTTCCTCCCTGTCCACATCCTCAGAAGTCTTCATTTTTAGAGCTTTACAATATAAAGTTTCATTGCAACTCCCTTTCTGCACCCCCTGTTCAGCTTTAGTCCTGCTCTCACAGGCACTCTGCAAAGTCAACATTATTTCCAAAAATACTGCAACAGCTATACTGCTCCAGTCTCCAAACTTCTCCGTCATCCCTCATGAGATTAGGGAACTAGGTTGTCAAACTACTGCCATCCTGCTCAACAAGATTAAATAAACCATAGTTTAGGATTTATTTTTGAACTGCACCAAAGCTTATCTGATGATAGTTTGGCAGCTGTGACGCGAGCACAACAGACAAAAGCATTCATTCTCAGCCTTCACTAATTAGTTATGTGTCTGCAGGGAACACCCAGGTCAGGTACGACACCACTGCTGAGTCAATGAGACAGTGGATTACTGTATAACCAAAGTACTGTGCAATATATTATAGGAGTTTCAGCAGAGCAACAGTGCTTCAGACATAAACACTAAACACTTACCAAGATAGGATCTGAGGAGAACTTAATTTTCCTCTTTGGGGAAGGTTCATCTTCATCTGAGAGGCCAGGGGTCTCATAGCAGTCATCATACTCCGCATAGGTTTGATCTTCCTCATCTCCCTCCACCTCCTCTTCTTCTTCTTCCCCAATGAACTGGTCTACATCTCTGTCGTCCACAAACGCTGCATTTTCAATTCCATACACTGCTGGAGAGGCGCTATCCACCTGCTTCTCTAGTGTAGCATCTTCCTCTGTTGCCTCATCTTCTTCACCGTCTTGACTCAAAACAAAACTATATTTTTCCTCCTCTTCTTTTACATAAAAAACATCCTCTAGTATTCTCCCTTCATCGACAGCGTCTGTGCCTCTTAGAAGAGCTGTGTTCGAGCTTGGATCATCTGCTGTGAAGCTTCTTTTTAGTTCTCTGTAGTGTTTCTGCTCTTCAAATGCACTGTCGTCAAAGTTTTCTTCTTCGTTACCCTCACTTTCTGAGGACTCGTTCTGAACCACAACCAGTTCAGCCCGCACCATGCTCCCCACTTTGGATTCGGGGAACGAAGTCTGACTGGGTGAATTTTCCCCAGTAGAGCCGAGAGTCGTGTCATCTTTACTTTTGGCCTTTTCAGGGTGTTTGGCCTTGTCTGCATGCTGAGATCCACCAGTTGATATCAAAGATTGTTTTTCATGCCTCTGGGGAGGACTACGTGGTTTGGCTTCATCCCCACCAACAGATGTCCGACTAAATCTGTCAACAGATGATGAAGATAACTTGTAGCCATGGTTAACTGGGGCGGTCTTCTCTGGTGAGTGGAGTTTGTGAGTGTTATCAGCTGTCAAAGAAACAGATTTACTTTCCAGACTGGTACCTGTAGGTTTAGCCCCAAAACTTGACCCCAAAGATGCAGGTTTGTTGTCCTTATTTCTGTTGGTGACATTATTTACAGAGTCAGCTGCTTCTTTGACTGGAGAAGTAGGTTTGTGTAAGCTGTCTCGTGTTGGAGAGGTCGGCTGTATGTGTTGAGCTGTACTGTGTTTAGTAGAGACCATTCCTTCCTTCCCAGCAGATGTGTGGTTGTCTTCTGTGTCATTCTCAACCATATAATTTTCCAACCTCTTGGATATGGGCCCTGCATTCAATGACACTCTAGGCACATGTCTTTTTTCACCATCAGCCATCTCATCTGAAAGACTTTTAACGGTTGACACATGAGTTTGCTCCATTTTACCATAATTTTCCATGCTTCCTGACACTCTCCTTGTGCTTTTTCCTTCATCAGAGGCACTTCCAAAAGACAAACGGTTTACTACTCTGTTTGGGGACTGCTTTTCAGTCACAGTCAGCTCTTTGATGCCTCTTTCAAAGAGTTTTCTGGTCACAGAAAACTTCTCTGCCAAAGCCACTTTGTCAATCTCAACATCTTCTCCTTTGGGCATTTTATCTAAATTGTGGGATTCTGGGCTTGAGGCACTGTTGATAACCCTCTGCGCACTGACTGGAAATTGTGTCTTTGTAGGAGAAGTCAGGGGAACATCAGTCTTTAAAGTCAGTTTTACTTCTTGGGACTCCTGTTGCTGCCCGTCCATTTGTAGAAAGATGTTCTTGATCTTATTCACTCTGGTTCCAAACGGCCTTCCCCTCGACTCCTCCCGCGTGTCACTGGTTCCATTCGTAACATTTTTAGAGGTAGCCTCAGACTTTGGACCATCAAAGGAGCACTTAATGGAGTGGAAGTCAGACTTGTATGCATTTCTGTGAGGTGAAGCGCTTCTCAGGGTCCTCTCTGCTCCTTTGCTTTCAGCTTTGATCATCTTGCTTGTTTATGGCCACAGCACAATCCAAAAGTCAGCTTTCTGGAATGTTTTATTGAGAACTAACACAGGACTTTATGCAACCGGTGCCATGATGGGTCCAGTGGAGGGGTTTTGGAATACTGGTCTCTCAACTCAGGGAAGTCATCTAAAAAAAGAGAAATTCATTCATACATACAAATGACACTATTAACTTACTATTGTCAAGAACAATTTATTTATTATTGTAAAATTGCGTGTTTTCAGATAAGAATTTTAACCTAAATGTACTGATTTAACCGGTGGTTGGCGAGTGAAAGGTAAGTTCGCGTGCACAGTTCGCGTTTGAATTGTTGTCCGGACTGACTGCTAGCGTAGGGAGCTAAAAGTTAAACAAAACTAGTTGACCTCGAAACTAACTTTACCTGTGACCGTATGTCGTGCTTAAATCAAAGACTTGCTGCCGGCCCCTCCAGCCGTAGATAAAAAAGCGACGCAAAGTTGTACTTTTGCGCGTTCCGACACTTCAGTGTGCGCCTGAACTCAGCCCGAGCGATTCATTGTCGCATGAATTTTCAACTACGTTGTTCACAGTCCAACACGGTAACTCGGTACAAACTAAAAACGTTAACAACTTCGCCAGCTTCTCACCTAGTTGCTTCATCGAGTCAGACGCCGAAAGATGGCTCAATGTTCCAGTTTTTTTTCTTTCCTTACAGTATCAAACTTGTTCCTTCTTGCTCGCCGCCATCATTCCCAGCTCCGGCAGCGTTTCCCGTGTCTCTCTCTCCCTCTCTGCACTTCCAGACCTGCCGCGGGATGCGCGCGCAGCTCTCTGTCTTGGATGCGCGCCGCCGCGAGCCACCAGAACAAACGGGAGCGCGCATACATCAGGACTGTGAAACCCACTACAGTACTCCTGTTTCTCCCCTCAGTTTTTCCACAGTACAGCTCAGACACAAGAATAATTTTCTAAAGAAATAGCGTGGGAACTCAAAACTCACCTAGACCTCTTGAAGGACAAGAGTCCACAGCAAGTGTACATAAAAAAAGCCACCAAATCAATTATTTACACTGTACTGTATTGTAAATGTTAAGCAATCAAATTAGGAAATTCCCCTGATGCATGCTCAATAATCCAGGTAGAAAAATCTAAAAAAATCTAAATCTGGTCCTCTGGACTGAGGAAGTCTTTCGGACAAAAGACGAAACGTTTCTACTTTTTGTTTTGTTTTGTTTTTTCAATGTCCAGAGGACCAGACTTAGCTTTTTTAGACATTGTTTTTTTCTTGCGCGCTTCCCTTTGCAGCAGTCTGAGTGATATGTTGCTATACTATGTTATGTATTAAGTTGAGTTTAGTTGTCTCGGTAGGAGTACACTACTCAGGCGCAAATCAAATACTTAAAGTTGCAAAGTATGAAATGAAGCATAAAAATAGTTCAGTTTAAGAGTTATATTCAACTACGGTACTTCAAATCAGGCTTTTTCAAATTGATTACTTCCAGTACTTTTCCAGATTTGTTGAATGCACTTCTGAATTGTGGGTTCGCACTCAATGTACAAAGCACTTGGTAAGTCTCTGTAGCAGGCCCAAGACTCTGGAACGAGTTACCGCTGCTCATCAAACAGGCCCCCTCCCTCTCGGTTTTCAAATCCCGGTTAAAAACTCACTACTACTCCATTGCTTTCAATGCCAGCTGATTTGTATTGGATCGTTTGATTTATGATCTGCAATGTTTTTATGTTTTTCGTGTTGTACTTCATTGTCTGTGTTGCCTGTTGCGTGTTTGTTTGTCCAGCACTTTGGTGTGGACTTGTTCCTGTTTAAAGTGCTTTATAAATAAAATGGTATGGTATGGTATGGTAAGTCTGAAAACTGTTGCAACTAGAATCATACGATTCACCTATACTATAAATATGGGGAATTGGACAAACATACAATCTCAGAAAATACTTTTAGGTAAATGGACTGTACTTATATATCGCTTTTCTATCTTATCAAGATACTCAAAGCACTTTACACTACAATCTGTGCCCTCGTTTACCCATTCATACAGCACTCTTCTAATGGTAAATGGTAAATGGAGCTTATTTATATAGCACTTTCCAGCCCCCTGTGAGGAGCCCCAAAGCGCTTTACAATACCAGCCACCACCCATTCATACACACATTCATACACCGGTAATGGTAGCCTGCCTTGCAAGGCGCCATCCAGACCTATCGGGAGCAACTCGGGGTTAAGTGTCTTGCCCAGGGACACAACGACACATGGTGAGCGGATGTGGGATTCGAACCTCCAACCTTCTGATCGGGGGTCGACTGCCATTACCACTGTGCCACGGCCGCCCCTAGATCTAGATCTAGATCTATACAAAGAATAATCAGTGCTTTATCACATTCATACATCGATGGGACACACATCGGAGGCAATGAGGGGTTCAGTGTCTTGTCCAGGGACATTTCGGCATGTGACTGCAGGTGAAATCGAACCCCCAACTCTTGCACTCGAGGACGACTGCTCTAACCACAGCAGCCCCACAGGTGGAAATATGAAAGTGAATCTGCTGCTAAACATGTAAAAGAAGGATGAGTAAGACAACTGTCATAAACAAATATTGGAGATCAAGCAGAGTGGTGGAGCATCATAAAGACAGAACTTGGTATTTAAACTCACTTGGCTTTTGCTAGACAGGTATGTTTAATGTTTGACTAATTTTCAGTCATTTAGCTGTTTTCGTAGATAAATAAATGCATGTGGTGTGTGGCATCTGGTTGTAAATGTAGCTATAGATGTTTTTAACCAGTGACAAAAGGAAAAGGTTGTTTGGAGTCTTTTGGATAAAAGACTACCGGTAAATGTTTCAACATAGAAGAATCGTCCAGAGGACCTGACTTAACCTTATCAGATCGGTACCTGGATTATTGAACATGCATCAGGACATTGTGAGAATGTGTTTATTCCTTTATGGCTTTTTATTGTCCAGTCTTCATGACTTTGGAATGGGTACCTTAAAGTAATGCATGACTCAGAATGATTTCATTCATGAAACATTTACGTCCATGTTATGAATTAAAGGTGACATGGTGGCACAGGGGTTAGCTGTTGCCTCTCTGCCAGAAGGTTGCAGGATTGCCTGTTATTGGGTGTTTTTCCAGGTACTCTGGTTTTCTCCCACAGACCAAAAACATGCATACCAGGTGAACTGGTAACTCTAAATTGTCTCTAGGTGTGGTGAGAGTGAGAATGGTTGTTCTAAATTTGTGGCCCTGTGATGGACTGAAACCTGTCCAGGGTAAACCCTGCCTCTTGCAGAGTGACTGCTGAAATAGTTACCAGCTCACTAGGAAGAGAGAAGCAAGTCGAGAAAATGGATGGGTGGATGATGGATGGATAGATGGAATATGAATTCTTAGGTCTAGCCATCAAGTAATTCCCACCTTGCTGTAGATGATTGTGCAAATGTCTTGTGTCATTCCTCATTTCTTGTTTTGCTTCCAAAGAGTCAGACTTTCTTGTAATGCTTTGACAGGTTTTAAATATAATATCTGCAAGAGTTTAAAAGCCTTTCTGACTGCTTTGCCTCTATTATGTTTCTCAAGGGATGAACCAGAGTTGTGTTGACACATAACAGACAGCTTTGCAAAGAACAAATCTGAAATTGGATCTAAAGTACTGTGCAGACATTTTGTTACAATTACAGGTAGTCCTCGACTTACGGCGGTCTCGACTTACGGCAATCCGATGTTACGAACGCATCATATTAATAAAAATATAAAATTAAAATAAAAAAGATATATATTTGTTTTTAAATGTGTTTAAATGTTCTTGATTTCATGTGTACAGCACTTTGTTGCAGCTGTGGTTGTTTTAAATGGATTTATAAATAAAGTATTATTATTATTATTATTACAGTATTATTATTATTATTAAGCCGATTTACGCAGTTTCCGGCAGTTTCCAACAGTTTCCGCCAGTTTTCGGCAGTGTCCGTCAGTTTTCGGCAGTGCCCGCCAGCTTCGGTTACCTCCAGCTTCGACAGCCGGCTTTGGACAGACCGCCTGTCCGATCAAAGATTGCTTCGCTCTGATAAATGAGCTGGAAACAGTCTGTGAACTCTGTGGACGTCTCAGGCGGACGAACGGATTGGCAACCTGGATGTTATTGGCACCCGGAGCTAACAAGCTAAAACGCGGACGGCTTGGCGGTTGGTGGCACCCGGAGCAAACATGCTAACGCCAGCCCCACCGGGGAGACGGAGCCGACAGGCGGCGGAGATGCCAGCTGCGGCTGGGAGCTCGCCTCGATGTCCGCCTGGCAGCCTCAGATGTTGGATGGACACCGAGTTAACATGCTAAAACGCGGAGAAACAGCTGCGGCAGCCTTTTGGAAGGGCTAACATGCTAACGGGCGCAGCTATTGGAGGGGCTAACATGCTAACGCGCGCAGCTATTGGAGGGGCTAACATGCTAACACGTGCAGCCTTTTGGATGGACACCGCGGAGAAACGGCTCCCAGTAAGTTATTAACTCTTTTTCCCTTCATTATGTATGGAGTTAACATGCTAGCAGTCCTTCCTGTAGCCGAAACAGTTTGGACCGCGTGAAGCAGCACGAAGCTGCAGAGCTCGGATGTGCAACGAGCTAACATGCTAACAGACGGAGAGCTTGACCAGCTCAAAGTAAGAAATTAACTATTTACAGTATTATTGTTCCAAATGTACTGTATGTGTTTTTTGATAATTATGTATGGTACTGTGTTAGGATAGGCGAAGTGCTTGGTAACTTGGTAACTGTTTTGTATCATACATGTACGTGTATAAGTGGCGGCTCGGGTGTTTTCCGACTTACGGCGATTTTCGTGTTACGAACGGCCGTAGGAACGGAACTCGTTCGTAAGTCGAGGACCACCTGTACCGGTAGCATGACAAAGTCACAATTTGTTCCACGTTCAAAACACATCTGCATTAAATGAGTTTATGGGTATAGATTATGTAACCAAAATATAAATAAACTATGAATGGCTTAAATCTTTTGCACAGTACTGTGTGAATGCCTCACACTAAATTTATTTATCCATTATTAAATGTTAGTTATTCACTCTTACTTTCCATGTGCCACGAAATAGTCAGTTTTCACAATTATTAATTTATGATGCGTGCCTTTGATAACATGTCTGCGTTTTCTGTCGCTGCTCCCAGGTTGTGGAACAATTTGCCACTGAGTGTCAGACAGGCCTCCTCACTTCCTGTTTTTAAATCCCTTTTAAAAACACACTTTCATACCTTGGCTTTTAACACGTGATCTTGTTCTTTTATGGCATTTTAACCCACCTGCAGTGAGACTGGTATATGTATTTTTATTTTTGTATGCTGCTTTTTTTATTTTTTTTATTATCGTTTTAGTTAGCTATCTTTTGTTTTACTGTACAGCACTTTGGCTAACCCTGTGGTTTTTAAAATGTGCTATATAAATAAAGCTGATTGACTGATTGATTGATGCCTGTAAAAACGTTCACTTCTCAGGTGCTAAAACATTAGGCAATAAAAAAGAAATTGCATTTCTGTTTGATTAAGAGCCTTATAGACATATGTACCATAATAAACTGAAAAGCAATGCCTGTGGATAATGTCATAGTCTTTTAATCTTTAAGACAAGATGTTTGAAAAAAGGCCTTTTGCTAAGCAAAGATGAAAGAATCATACATGAGATAGCTACTTTGTGTTAATAACATTTAATAGATAATGAACACAAGGTAAAGTATTTAAAACATGGACACATTTAACGATGGCTGACAAATGAGTTAGTTTATGTTCTGTGCAGCTCGTCTTCCTCTGACTTTGCAATGATTATAAGGCAAGTTACTTTGTACATTTACAGAATATGTGACCTCAATTTAAAAAATATAATCAAATCAACAGGGATTTTAAATACTCTGTACACAGTCTTTATTTTTTTGCTATTGCCAACATGCAAAACATGCTGTTTAAAAAACTTCACTGTGACGTTTTTTACATGTAGTTTCAAATCAAGTGTCTTTTTCGTGCAGAGCTTGAATAACTCTCTGCATTAACACTTATTCTGATTCTGAATTCTGAAAATAGCTTAAAAATACAGATTTGCAAGCTTCGTTTCAAACAAACTGAGTGACAGTTCGATTTCCTCAGAGACCAAGAACCTACATTACAAAAATATCTTCCAGTCAACTGACCCAGGAAACAGACTGCTTAAAGTACTAGAAGGAAGTATCCACTTTTTTAAATATTAACTACAAAAGTATTTTACTTTCAACAAAAACCTAAATCTGGGTTTATTAAATGCAGCATTTAAATGGGTTCCTATTCAAAACACAGTCTAGAGCCCTTAAAGTCGGCTGTATGTA
>JBBPBX010098801.1:0-12629 GCA_038048925.1 Garcialebias charrua | reverse complement strand
TCCACAGCGGTAATTCCATAGCAGTAATTCCACAACGATTAGCTTTGTTGATTGATCAGCACCAATTGTTTTCATAATCAGCATGTAGAGGGGATCCCTCGATTGACGCAGAGGAGGCGACCCTTGGATGAAGGTTGAAGACCAAGCGTTGGAGCTGCAGGTCCCACATCGAAGGTTGTTGGCTGGTTGGTTTCCAGTCAGTGCCACTCTGGTTCTATGTGTCATGCAATTATGTGGATTTTTAAGGTGGGCTTATGATTGGGATTTTACATTAAGCCTTACCTATATGCACCTGGTATGTAAGCTATCATGGTTTAGATCAGCTACACTTACCAATTAAGGGGTGGATCAATTCTGTAAATTTAGATATAGGGATTTGTACCTATAAAATTTTGGAGGGCTTCTGTAACGAAGGCCTCTAATTCCAAACTATTCCTCCATTCATTACTTAGTTTAGGTTAAACTAAAATAAAAATGAAATATAGTTTGATCTAAATGTCTGTTGTCTTTTAGACGAACGACGTAGGATTTGGTATTCCTAATCAATTTTGAAGTCTATGGCGAGACTCATCAAAATGAATAGATAATCTAGAATAGAAACGATCGGATCGGTTCAATTTAGAAATTGTGAGGCCAGTGTAGTTTATGGTACCTTGAGTAGCTTTAAACTACATTGACTCTTTGACGATTGAGATTTAACAAAACGAACTGCATGTTGGCATAGTTAAATCCATATCATTCATTAACCAATGTTAATACAAAACCTTTTTGGCTGGGAGTGTTCAGAACCAAACAATATCTCAACT
Organism: Garcialebias charrua; assembly: GCA_038048925.1. NCBI lineage: Eukaryota > Metazoa > Chordata > Actinopteri > Cyprinodontiformes > Rivulidae > Garcialebias > Garcialebias charrua. Next base: position 11,823 of record JBBPBX010098801.1, on the reverse strand, counting down.
AATGACAACAGTAATGACTAAACAACAAGGAAACAACGTTTCACTGCTTCGACACACTCTTGTCGTCAGATTCCAAAGTGCAACACACAAGAAAACAGGTCTCAACTTTATGACCGAGGTCAAATTAAATCTCGTGGATTTAAACGGTTGTTAAGGTTAGTTTTTTGTTGTGGGTTTTAGGCTTAGCGTTTCTAAGTTCAAATTGGACAATGCGACTTATAGGGTGGGAAATACGGTAGTTTAAACCTGATTAGTTTATTTACTAACTTGTGTTTGGACGACCTTATTATCCCATGAAGTCGGTGTGTTTGTGAGATCTTTGTCTTTTGTGGAGTCATTGAACGCCTTGTAAGGTTTGATCTGATTTCGATGTACCCATTTAGCAATTGGCTCTTTGCGGCCTTTGCTGATTTTGATTTCGTAGACGACTGAGGACACTTTGTCTGTTATCAGATGAGGTCCAGTCCACCTGGGCATTAGTTTGCGGGCGAGAGTTCCGGTCTCGGACCCTCCTTTCCCGGTTGCTGGGGCGAACGTATAGTACCAGACTCTGTCTCCCACTTGGAGTTCATTGTGAGAGGCCTTTTGGTCATAGTACGCCTTACGTCCTTCAGCAGATCTTTCCAGGTTTTTCTGGGCGAAAACAAAAGTGTTTCTGAGGTGTACATTCAAATCTTTGTCTTTGGCATGGCCTAACATCACCCCCCTTTGGTCATGGGGGACCACGAACACAGGTGAGGACGTCCGTCCATGGGCACAAGTTAGGATGCCACCGTTTAGTTTAAGCTGTTCGCGCAGCTGAGAGAAGACGGTACACAGGAATCGTTTAGGATTTGGCCAACGTATCTTCTTACGTTTACCTCTTTCCGTGTAATTCAGGTGTGTCACAACTGTCGGCGCAATCGCTGGTGTGTCTGATTGTACAGACTGCGACGGGTCACTGTCGTTGTGTGCGTCTTCCCACCTCTCGACTGAAGAGAGGCTCTTTGAGTCGGTAAAAACTATGTCATTTCTGACTAGTTCTAGACTCAAATGCTCCTGAACCAAGGTTTCATTGAAAGCTTGGCTGATAGCCGATTTACCTGTCCCAGGGGACAGTACAGCAGCCTCGGTGTGGGGTCCTTGGATCTCCACACCTTTCTCTACCTGTGGTAGGTAATGTGAGTTTGCCCCCTTCTTGTCTGAAGAGGGGTCCTCGTAGTCTGCAACAATGATGTCCAAGTGACTGTCAGCGTTTGGTTGACTGTCATCTTCTGGACTCAGATGCCCTTGAACCAAGGTTTCATTGAAAGCTTGGTTGATTGCCGAATTACCCGTCTCAGAGGACAGTACAGCGTCATCGGTGTGGGATCCTTGGATCTCAACACCTTTCACTACCTGTGGTAGGTAGTGGTCAGGGAGTGCTGAATGTGTCAGCTCACAGAGGAGGTTCTCTTGTTGGGCCAGAGATTGGTCCAACTTTTGGGTCTCTTCTGTCTCACCTGTAGTTGAAGGTTCACTTACCGGGCTTGTGACCACGGTTGGGGAGTCCCTCGTGGCCACTGCGGTACCTGCGGTTAGGCAGTCTGTACCACAACGAGGAGGCACTTTTATTGGCAGGGGTTTTCTCACTGTTGCCCACATTTCCTGTTGACCATAATCTATAATCGCGTTGAAGCGGTTTATAAAATCTTGGCCAACCAAAAATGGGAATGAGTCAAGTGTAGACACGTACACCGGGTGGTGTAGTGTCATTTCGCCAATCTTCATGTGAACCATAGCCATAGCTGTTAGGGTTGTTCCCGTCTCTGCGAGACCCTGTAGCTTAATAGCACATTTCTCAAAGGGTATTTGCCTGTCAACACCGTTAGCGGCGGTCCTCAGCTCCTCGAACAGCTTGGCCGACATAATGGTTATATCAGCACTACCATCCAGGAGGGCTTCACGCTCAAGGACACCTTCCAGTGTGATGGGCAGGTAGGCTTTCTTAGCCACCCCCCTTTGCATAAAGTTACACAGAAACCTCACAGGTCTTTGTCCACGTTTCTGTTCACGTGTGACTCTGGCTGTGTAATCTTGTTTACTGTCAGCATCTTGTTGGCTGTCAGCATCATGACCTTCAGGATGTTGTTGTGTGTCAGCAATTGGTTTGCTGTCAACATCCATGGCAATGTAGGTAGTAGTGTGCGCTGAGTTAACCATGTGCTCTGAGTTATCAAAGACAAGGTCACTCAATGTACCAGTTCGGTCATCCTCTGTATCATTCAAGTTTTCAAACAACCAACTTATGTCCACTATCTCCTCAGAGCATAGAGGTATGTTGCCTTTTTTCTGGAACTCCTGTGATTTTCTGCTACTCCCGGACTGTCCAGTCCGCAGTGCAGGGGCAGGACCTTTGCTCGGTGTAGACCGCGGAGGGTCACTTAAAGAGCGGGCGTCCACCGTTTGTGGTTTTTTGCTTATCTCGGGCAGCTTCGTCCGAGGTGCAGGGACAGGACGTGTGCTCGTCCTTTGAAATCGTTTTATGTACTCTGGGTCTTGTCTGAGCCACTCTGGCTCATTGTTCCAGCGGGCATCTTCACTACGTGGTTTGTGACCATCTTTCTTATCTTTAGGACGTGCGCCCCCCCTTTGAAATCGTTTTATGTACTCTGGGTCTTGTCTGAGCCACTCCGGCTCATTGTTCCAGCGGGCAGGTTCCTGTTGTGGTTTGTTAGTTTGAAAAACATGTTTTTTCTCGCCTTTTTTAGGAGAGGGAGTTGATGAACTTGTCCCTTCCAGCTCCAGCGAGTGGGATTTGACCTTTTCTTGGTAATGTAGTTCACGCTCTGGTTTTGTTTTTAACCAGATCGGGTCAGGGAGTTGACGAACATCAAAACCATTTATAGCACGCCGTTTTATTTTTAATTGCTCAATCTCACTTTTTAACTCAAGTTGTTCTTGTTGAAAATTTTCTCTTCTGCGAATGTTATCTTGCCTGAACAATTCAAGTATTTCTGTGTGCAGCTGTAAAGCTTCATCACAATCGTTATCTCCCATCTTTTTGTTTTGATTTTGTTTGATCTCACGTTTTAACTTAAGTTTTTCTTGTTGAAAAGTTTCTCTTCTGCGAATGTTACTAAGCCTTAACGATTCAAGCTTTGCTGTGAGCAGCTGTAAAGCTTGATCATAATTGTTATCTCCCATCTTTTAGTTTTGATTTTGTGTGAAAAAAATCAAAAGATTGTTCTCATGTTAGTGTTTGCAAATAAATATTCACTTTTAATGTAGCACTGAGTCAAATAAACTAATCAGCTGAGGTTTACGCGTTTCACTGTGTAATAAGTATTCATAGGTACCTTATTTCAGGTTTTTACCCTCAATGAACTTTGTAAAAGTTAAATGCACTCTTGCAGTGTTAACTTTAAAATAGAACTTACGTTCAAACAACAGTTACTAACTAACCCAAGCAGCCTGATTTCCGTTTTTCTTACTCAAACGCTTATAAAAGAGGGCTGACTTAAATGCAATGACTTCACTAAAATGTGACAGGATGCTGCTTGAGCATGCCTTTAAAAAGATGTCTTGCAGTCTCAGTGAAACTGATTTCGTACTGCATTTGACAGTTATCAGGAGTGAAAAAGGACGTTATGTTCGTTGTTTTAAACTTTTCATTTAAAATAAACTGGAGTCATTAATTTTACACAGAAAAACGTTAAAATGCCATTTTTAACTGAAAGTGTGCAGTTGTGCACACCAATTCTGTTTAAAATTCAGAGATGTGAGGAGCTTAATGTGGGAATTCTCTGTTCTCCATCATTTTTTTTTTTTTTATTTAATTTGAAAATCAAATAAAAAAATGCTTTTTGAGTGTTATTTTAAATCTCTTCAGTATTTAAAATGAGCACAAATTGTGTGTCTGTACCTTTGTTATTCTAAAATTTTTATTTAAAATAAACAGGAATTTTTGTTTGTGTACAGAACAATTTTTTTTTAAAGCTGGTAATTTCACCATAAAATGCTGACTTTATGATGTGTTGAGAGAAAACTCATCTATTAACGTCCAGCAGGGGGCAGCGTCGAGTATGTTATCACGAAGCGACTGAGTTTAAATCAGTACATGGAAAGAAAACAACCTATTAGGGTTAGTTTTCAGTAAGAACGTGATAATTGCTCGAACCGCTTTCTTGTCAGAGACAAGTTTATGTTGCTAGACAGTGTTGATGGCTTCAGATGAGTGTTTAAGTGTGTGTTCGTGTGTGAACGAGTGTGAACCAGCGAGTGTGACCTGTCACTCAAAGTGCGGCACCTGGAAGTGACGACAAAAATGGGCGGGCCAACGCAGCGTGCGTAGCGCGTCACCAGCTTCAGTGCTTGCGAGGCGGAGCTCGCTACAACATACGTGGCGTCAACAAATCAATCACAGCGTCAGTAGTTCATTCTACAAGCATACATGGCGAATGTAGATCCTTACCTTCGACCAATGTCGTGCCGGAAATGACGACAAAGTGGGCTGGTCGCAACGGCGTGCGACGTGATTGACAGCTCACAACAGCGAATCAGCGTTCGCCACAAGAGTGATTGACAGCACACAACAGCGAATCAGCGTTCGCTACAAGAGTGATTCACAGCACACAGCACTCGTATCATCCAATCACAGCTCATAAACGGACATGAGACACGTCTTCTTAACGTTAGCTTGCACAGCAGACCACAACTTTATAGACTCTTAAAACAACTCAAACGCTTCAATTTAACTCCCCAAAACTCTGAAACATGCGGCGCGCACATCTAGACAGGCAAACTTAGTTACGCTCAGTAACACAGCACTGCAGCTGTTGAACAAACACGGACTCACTCGGAGCGCGTAAAGGTCGGTTCCGGTCCACTTCGTCGTGGAGCAGAAACTTGGGTCTGAACAGAACCACTATCCGACTACGTTCTACAGTAATATGCTTCTATGACCTGCTCTAACATGTAAAATGCCACAACAGCAATCTTGTAGATGTTAAATTAGCTTTCAGGCTTCTGACTCGGCGGTCAAACAAAGCGTTGTACAGGAGTCTGCGTGAACTGGACCGAAACGACCAGAACCACCACAGACCACGGCTGACAAAACTTCACCTGAATGCTTCCAACAGCGTCTAACAGAGTTGAAACAATAATAATCTCACAGCTTCAAATGATAAAAACATGCAGAATCTGCCTGCTTTGAACACTTCCAGCCAAAATCATTATCCTCAGAGTTTAAAACTTGGATCCACTTATGCAAACATGACGTTACAGTTCATGACTGAGACCACAGATATCAATAAACTTTCAGAACCGGTACGGGCCACCAGATGTAAGAATTAATGAGGAGGTCAATATTAATACTGACCTCTTTATCCTTAATTAATCTACTTATTCAGATTGAATAGTAAATTCACGGATTCTGTTCTTTTTCAGTTTACCCAATATTTCTGTGATCTTTATGATGGATAAATAAACAGAGCCATTAAGTGACAAAGACGTTAACTTAGTTTGATATGTCAAAGAGACACTATCATTTATTTAGAATAAATCAACTAAATTAACACCATTACACTTGATTGACATGATTTCACTTTCTTTCAATTTAAAACGTCAGCACACTTAAATTCAACACAACAGACATAAATATTGGATGTTAACATATTTAGTCTGTGGGCTCTTTTAGCTTAAAAATATAGTTTCCAGCTTAGATAGAGAGGGGAAAGAGTAGGAGGAATAAGAGGTTGGAGAGATTAAGTTATTTATCTCGAGTGTAACCAGAGATGACACTTTCCATCCGACTTCGGCTAAATCCCAGGTACGTTTGTAAACCGCTCTTTACCTTTTGACGATGCGTCTGATAAAGATATTGCCAGCCTCCCAGGTGCACAGAGTCCTTCCGGCCCTCGTACGTCTGAACTGGTCGTTTACTTCCAACGTCTCCTCGGATCCGCGTCAGCCGTCAGAAACATGTGGCAGCTTCTGGCTGACTTCAAGACGAGATGTTTCTCAAAGAAAGTTCATTAAGAACTTTGGAGCTTTTGCTCGGGGAACTGGATGGAGGCGTCCATCAGTTCTAGCTGACAAGTTAGTCTTTGGCTCTTGACCAAGCTTGACCAGCTGCAAGGCAGAGAGCTTTCAGGTCTCTGTCCATTCAAACTCTCTGTCCATTCAAAGACTGCGTAGACTCATAACAGCCTGTTATCAGTCCTTAGCTGAAGACGCCGGTCGTTAGCTCTTGACCACACGTGTCCAGCTCTTGGGAAAGTTCACATCTCTTGCAAGTTCCCAGCAACTCTCGAGCGTTCTCGCACAGTTTGAACTTAAAAAGACAGGAACACAGAGAGGAGTTCACTTGCCTTATCATACCCAAGGTTAAAGCCAGAGCAGAGGGAAATGTTTAGGAACAGACAGAGAAAGCTGGAGCCTTGTTCATGAAAAACAACTGATTAAACTGTCTTCTTATTTCTAAACAAAACAGTCGGGTCTCTGTGACCCGATATTTCCCTTTAACACAGCAGTGGACACAGTTTAACTCTCACAGAATAACACAGCTTAAAAAGCACACATCATGAAAATGACAAAAGTTATTCTTTTGATCACATTAGAATAAAATCAAAGATAGAAATAGTCTCTTTTGGTGACTATATTTATCAGATTATAGCTAAATGAATGATTTTGTAGTAAATGTCTTGCTTCACTGAGAGGTCAGTAAAGGTCATCACTGGACAGTTCAAAAGTACACAGGTGTCTTAAAAGTGGACAAGGTCATGTCCACTACAGCCGCATGACATGCAACTAAACACAGGTTTTTAATGTGATCTGTGTTCACAAGCATACGCTTAAGCTTTGTGTGTGATTAAAAAACACACAACAACATTTTACAACTGTTATTTTAGTAAAAGTTAAGGAGTTCACTTACTAAGGACGCGAGTGGCCGCCATTTTGAATACGTCACTGGGATAAACTGGGGGCCGAAAAAATTGCCCCACTTCACGAATGGGAGTTTCCCACTGGAGCGGGCGTTCCAGTTAAAATCCACCACTGGGACCTTGGAAATCCCCACAATACGAGGTTACTGGAACGCAGCATCTATCCACAGTATTCCTACGCCCCATGATGCTTTGCGCGAAATGTGCACACGACTTCCGGTTGACCTGAAACCCCGTTTGTTTACATGCGAGTAATACAGTTGAAGACAGTCCAAACTTTGTTGTTTTAGTTCATTAAAAATGTGGGAACACCACTCGTTTTGTTAAAAGAGGAGGGACAAATAAAAAGAAATTACAGATGTTACCTGATCGCGCAGACATAATTTAAAAATAACGCGTTTGCTCCGGCCTCTCGGCTAAGGTTTATTAGCAGCTATCTCGGCTAAAGCTACCGGTCGCGTCTGAGATCTATCGTTTTAAGAGTAAATCTTCCAAAACTCTCATTAATAAACCCTCCCTGAATAAAAATATGTTACCTGATCGCGCAGACATAATTTAAAAATACATAAATAGCGAACGCGTTTGCTCCGGCCTCTCGGCTAAGGTTTATTAGCAGCTATCTCGGCTAAAAATACCGGTCGCATCTGAGATCTATCGTTTTAAGACAGTAAATCTTCCAAAACTCTCATTAATATCCCTCCCCGAATAAAAAGAAATAACAGATGTGACCTGATCGCGCTGACATAATTTAAAACTACATAAATAGCGAACGCGTTTGCTCCGGCCTCTCGGCTAAGGTTTATTAGCAGCTATCTCGGCTAAAAGTACCGGTCGCGCCTGACATATGTCATTTTAAGACAGTAAATCATCCAAAACTCTCATTAATAAACCCTCCCTGAATAAAAAGAAATTACAGATGTTACCTGATCGCGCAGACACAGCCATAGAGAAGGATGCAGGGACACTCTTTCTTTGTTTTGGGTCCGTGTTGAAAACACTGTTGTTTTAGCCAAAGATTTAGCTTGGTCCGGTTGTTGGTGCAGCCGCGAACAGCACAGCAGGTACCTGAACCCCGGTAGGACATTTCAGTAAACGTTCCGTTTAAACAAAAGCTGTGTTTGCTCCGATAAAATGAATGAAAATAACTTTCAAAAACACCCGCGATCCATACTCCACCTATGGAATACAGGCACTTCCGGTGTCGGACCGGAAGTACAATGCACATTCGCTTCTACAGTGACACCTCCAAGAATACTGTGGATAAATGCTGCATTCCAGTTACCTCGTATTTTGGGAACTACGAAGTGGCAGTGACGTCATCTCCCCATCTACCACTTGAAAACACGTTCCGGTTACCCTGGTGGTAAAACAAGATGGACGCACGCATTGTTTTTGTTGCTGTTTCGGAATATAATAAATTACTAAACATATATGCACTCCAGACTACCAGTTATGCACTCCAGACAACCAGATATGCACTCCTGACACAGAACATGTCAAAGAAGAAAGATGAACGTCGAAGGTAATAGATTTAATATATATTTTTCTCGTTGGGAAAAAGAAAAACTGGCTTTACAGCTAAAAAAAAAAACGTCTTCGCTCACTGCACAGCAAAACATGTAGGGGGTTTACGATATGTTGAAGAAACTGTACAGTGGTTGCTTTATTTTGCTAAATAAATAAGTTGCTAACACCGGTTGCTAACCCTGCTGACCACTTGACCAGGTCACCCTTGTAAAAGTGATCTCGAACGTGCAAAATAACTGGTAAAATAAAGGTGATTGATTTTATGATATATAACACCATCAGAAAGTTTTGGTTTGTAGCCTGACACTACAGTACTGTTGTTGTTTTTTTACAATCAACCTTTATTTAGTCAGGTAAATGTCATTGAGCCTCATGGACTCATTTAAAAAAGTGACCTGCTACAAACTAAAGAATGATTAACAGCAATGGTAGAATGGTAGAATATATTTATATATATATATTATTTTAAAACAAAGTATCAAAGACTAGAAAAACATTATAAGGTAGATGTATAAATCAAAGACAGGAACATATCTGCATTGTTTTTTTTTTCCAGGATTCCAAGAGATTCAACTACTGTATTCTCCAGATTCCAACAGTTTCCTGAAAGTAGCTGTCTGAAATGTGTATTTTTCACATAAACAAGAAGTCAAATGATGAAAAAATGACAGAGAATTGCAGCTCATTATTAACTTTATGTCTGTCTGAAATAAACACTGTTTTCCCATTGCAGAGTTGTCTTGGACCCTACCATGCTGCCAGAAAACCCATCCATCCTGAAGAACAATGGTGCTCTAAGTGAAGCAGAGAAGCAACGTACAGTAACGCTGAAATCAGCCGTGGAAGGGTGATTGTGGAGCAAGCCTTCGGATGTTTGAAGTGCAGGTGGAGACGGCTTCGTGACGTGCAGAATACCAGAACTGATGTGGTGGTGAAGATCATAGTGGCTGCCTGCATCCTCCACAACTTGGGACGTGGGCCATCACAAATTTGTCAGCAGCATGCAGACGGGTCCCCCAGGGAGGATGATGAAAATGAATAACTCCTTAGAATTCCGGTGTGTAAAAGAAAAAATAATAGGTAGTATGTTGTTTTGAAACTTCCTACATTAGTGCAGTTGTTCATGACAAAACTGTCTGTACAAATGTACTTAAAAGACTGCTATAATGAAGCTTAATAAACATTTTTCTTTAAATACAGCATTTTGTCTTTGAGTTGTGACAAGTTTAAACCGATGGGTTGCAAATATTATTACTGCCTTACTCAAGGCTCCAGAGTTTAAGGAGTTTACTTACTGTACTAAGGACGCGAGTAGCCCAGATGCTTTAAGTATCTGTCAGAAATGCACGTGTCATAACACATTTCCAAAAATAAATTATTAATGTGAACATAGCAAAATTTTAGGGAAACGTACCTTTTGTGTATTGTAGGGTAATAAAATGTTACACAATTTGCTCTGTAGCTAGTAATGCAAAATAGTTTCAATACTATTAAACTAGTTTATACAAAATAGTTTCTATTTTAACCTTTGCAAGCAAATAGTTCATACTGAAAACAAATCTCAGTTGTCTGAAAGTTTCAGTTTTAATTACAAAATGTGCAACAGAACAGCATTTTCAAAATTCATACAATCAAAGGCACTGAAAACCAAACATTTTTACTGGGCCGAACCTGAGCAAAATAAACAATGTGAAAACAAAAAAACTTCAAAAAAAAAAAACAGAAGTTGTTTTGTGCAAAACAATAAGAAAGTTTACAGTACAGCTACATTTTTTTGTAGCATCTGGGCTGATTTCATTTGCTCCTGGGTTGATTTCATTTGCTCCATCATGTCCTGATGTCGCTGTTGACTGTTTTCCTCTGACTGGCGGAAGAACTCCAAAACCTCACTAGACCTTCGCTTGCGAGTGGAACACGCATGTGTTCAATCGAGAACAGTGTCTGTTCTTTATTAAAACTGTCATTCTCGCGGATGGGGGACTCTGCGTGGCTGCTGGTTGATGGAGAGTCTTCACAGTTCTCTGAAAAAATCATTTTAAAAGAAAAAAACACAGTATTGTTAAATTCATTATACAGTAATTGGTTTGGTTTGCATTAAAACTTATTTCTCCAAAATCTTACCAGCTGTGCTGTCCTGTGCAGGTTGGATAAGCTCAACTTTCATAGTGAGGTTTGCATCAATGTACAAACAGGACAAATCCCCTGCACTGCGATACAGGCTGCCAGAAAATGGTGTTGTTGTTCTCTGTCGAGGTAGACTGAAAACAAACACAAACACACACTTACTATACAAATATACACGTCCTAACACATAAATATCGTACAGGATTATAGAATGTTTCTAAACACGGATCTTTGGAAACCAAATATATATATTTTTAACCACAGTTTAGTGCTAATTTATAGTCAGTTCAACAAACAATGTGTGTTTAGTTCTGGGTTGCCTAACAAAAATAAGCCACAGCGTCAAAGAAAACAAGGGTAAAAAATATATATTTTAAAATAAAATTCATAACTAATAGTTACTTTTTTAATGTGCTGAATAATAAAATGTGGCGAATGAAAGTCGCTGCCGCTGGCCTACAGAACTGTTGTGATCCAAACAACGAGAAAAACAGCCGTACGCCGCATGACATGCAACTAAACACAGGTTTTTAATGTGATCTGTGTTCACAAGCATACGCTTAAGCTGTGTGTGTGATTAAAAAACACACAACAACATTTTACAACTGTTATTTTAGTAAAAGTTAAGGAGTTCACTTACTAAGGACGCGAGTAGCCGCCATTTTGAATACGTCACTGGGATAAACTGGGGGCCGAAAAAATTGCCCCACTTCACGAATGAGAGTTTCCCACTGGAGCGGGCGTTCCAGTTTAAATCCACCACTGGGACCTTGGAAATCCCCACAATACGAGGTTACTGGAACGCAGCAATACCCACATAACATCCGGTCCTCTGGACCTTTCACAATAAAAGCATCCTGTAATACATTCGGTCCACTGGGTGTGAGTAGAGCCCCCTAGTGGTCCACCACACACGCCCCCCCAGAACACCCAGTAAGGTCCATCACTAGTCCCGCATTTTAGGTTTGATCAAACGACCAGAACGGCTGAACCTGGGCCCTGCAGAACCAGTCTGATGAAGTGGAGGGCTACGAGGAGGGTCTGCAGAAGATTCGGGCTCCAATGGACGTTGAGAGTTTCCGGAAGAAGGACCGCCGTCCGTTAATAATGTGGATGGAGGTCTGCCTCTGCGAGGAGCTTGGGCCGTAACAACCTGATCATCTGACATAACATGAGCTGGTTTAAGCCTATCAATACAGACAGTCTCAGTACGACCCCCTAAATCCAAAATGAAATGTTTCGGACCTGGTTGAAGAACTCGAAACGGTCC
>JBBPBX010098800.1:0-12629 GCA_038048925.1 Garcialebias charrua | reverse complement strand
CAGTCGTCCAGAGAGGGAGAGTATGCAAGCTGCAGCATTTCCAAACACATGACATGTTCTTCTGCGCGGCCGCGCTCATCCGTCTCCGGATGAAGGTCACAGATATGGAAAAAGGAAAAACACAATAGGTATCATTTGTGATATTCAAAAAAAGAATCTATCAAAGATTGCCTTAAGACACTCCATGATAAAGTCCCAAAAACTCTATCAGCAATAAGCACAACCAGACAAGACATTGTTGCAGATTTGACGACATGCAAGGAGATCAAAAGAGTCTGTGAGCAGCACTCAGATAACACAGTTCAGCAGTTGTTATGCTTGGCGCCTCCGAGCGCACTCCCAGAGACCTCTGGGGAGGGAGGGGGGGGGTCAGCAGTGTCTCTCAGCTTCACTCCAGGAGAATAGTTCCTAGCAAACAGCCTTCTTCTTTTCCAAGGTCGCGCAGAAACTAGATTAGATAGTTATTGTTTATCTTCAATCCAGGCCACAGTGTTCTTTTTGACTGCAACCTTCCAGAGTCCAGGTGCTGTTCAGGTCCAAAATCGCCGAATCAGATGAGTTTCCGAAGCTACGAACCCCCGTCCGTGCCCTGATTAATGCCGGGCGGCTGTAAACGAGTTCCAAAGCGCAACGCAGGTCCACGGTGGTCTACCGCTCCCATTGTGCGGTTCAGCTCGTACAACAGCTGGGTTGAGGAGCTCACAGCCCGGATCAGACTCTTGCTGATCAGGAAGTTTGGCCAGTGCGCCGATAGCTGCCGAAGCCTTCCTGATCTTCCAGTAACAGACAGCTCCGCTCACGCCAAAAAACAGAGCAGCTGCCACCAATATCCCAATAATCCACAAATCTTCCACGTCTTCGACAGACAGGACGGTCAAACACATGGGTTGAGTCCATCATGTATCCGACAGCGTGCGTGTCAGAGGGGCAGGCCGCTTCTCCTGGCCCGGTCCGCTTCGTGGAAAAAATCTTATCTATAGATGAAACAGCCCAATTTATTAACTCCATCGCAAATTGGTTCGAGTGAGCGCTGAAGAGTCACGGACGAGACAAAAAGCAAGCAGGGAGGAGGAAAACTTAGGGAGGGTAGGAGCAAAAAGATATGCGACTTGCTTTGTCGAGAGCCGGAAAAAGGGTGGGTAATCTGCACTGCCGTTTGGCGCATAGGCACAAACAACAGTCAGAGCCCGTCCCCCCACACGTAGGCGAAGGGAGGCTACCCTCTCGTTCACCGGGGTGAACCCCAACGTACAGGCACCAAGATGGGGGGCAACAAGTATGCCCACTCCTGCTCGGCATCTCTCACCAGGGTCAACTCCAGAGTGGAAGAGTGTCCAACCCCTCTCAAGGAAACTGGTTCCAGAGCCAGAGCCATGTGTTGGGGTGAGTCCGACTATTTCTAGCCGGAACCTCTCAACCTCACACACTAGCTCAGGCTCCTTCCCCACCAGAGAGGTGACATTCCATGTCCCAATGGCCAGCTTCTGTAGCTAAGGATCAGACCGCCAGGGTCCCCGCTCTCGGCTACCACCCATCCCACATTGCACCCGACCCCTTTGGCCCCTCCCATAGGTGGTAAGCCCATGGGAAGGGGGACCCACATCTCCTCCTTGGGCTGTGCCCGGCCGAGCTCCATGGGTAAAAGCCCGGCCACTAGGCGCTCGCCAACGTGCCCCACCTCCGGGCCTTGCTTTAGAGTGGGGCCCCGGTGACCCGCGTCCGGGCAAGGGAACATTGACTCCATTTATATTATTCATCATAAGGGGTGTTTCTAATACTGTTGTATAAAAATTTTAAGAGTATATTTCTACTGCTGTGTGTTTTTTTTCTTTAATCCAAATCTCGTTGATTGATACTGTAAATATTGTTGATATTGTTATTATTATTGTTGATACTATTGTAAAGCACTTTGATAAGTTTACCTGTTTTAAATTGTGCTCTATAAATAAAGATGACTTGACTTTAGTTTTCAGCCTAATACATGGAACATCCAAGAGACTCAGTGTCTGGGAAAGAAGACAAAACTAGAAAGATAAACAGATGCTTGGCCATTTAAATACATCAACACACAAGAACTTTAAAACAAATTCTAAACTCCACTGGGAGCCAGTGTAGTGAATATAGAACCGAAGTGATGTGACATTATTTGCTAGATTTGGTGAGAAGTCTGGCAGCTGCGTTCTGTATTGCTTGTAGACTTGACTCCTTCCTAGATTTTTTATTTTTTATTTGGCTACTGGGCAAAAAGAGGCAATTGTCAGACTGATTTTAGGATGTACGTGTCTGGGAGCTGTAATCGACATCTCTGTCTTACTAGTGTTTAAAACCATCCATCCATCCATTTTCTTCCGCTTATCCGGGGTCGGGTCGCGGGGGTAGCAGCCTAAGTAGGGAGGCCCAGACTTCCCTCTCCCCAGCCACATGGAGCAGCTCCTCTGGGGGAATCCCAAGGCGTTCCCAGGCCAGCCGAGAAACATAGTCCCTCCAGCGTGTCCTGGGTCTTCCTCTGGGTCTCCTCCCGGTGGGACATGCCCGGAACACCTCACCAGGGAGGCGTCCAGGAGGCATCCTAACCAGATGCCCGAGCCACCTCAACTGGCTCCTCTCGATGTGGAGAAGCAGCGGCTCTACTCCGAGTCCCTCCCGGATGACTGAGCTTCTCACCCTATCTCTAAGGGAGAGTCCAGACACCTTGCGGAGAAAACTCATTTCAGCCGCTTGTATCCGAGAACTCGTTCTTTCGGTCACAACCCAAAGCTCATGACCATAGATGAGGGTGGAAACGTAGATCGATCGGTAAATTGAGAGCTTTGCCTTTCGACTCAGCTCTCTTTTCACCACGACAGACCGGTACAGCGTCCGCTTCACTGCGGATGCTGCACCTATCCGCCTATCAATCTCACGCTCCAGTTTTCCCTCATTCGTGAACATTGAGTTCACGAATGTTTAAAACCAAGAAATTTCTAAAAAAAAAATCGGACAGTCACTGATCTGGTACAAACATTGGACAAGGCTGGCCAACTTGTCCATTGGGTGTGGTATAAAGGAAAAATACAATTGAATGTCTTTAGCATAAATGTGATAAGAAATATCAGAAAAGGAGTGAATAATGCTGGCAAGTGGAATATAAAAGGAAAACAAAAGTGGACCCAGAACTGATAGCCTTGTGGCACCCCACAAGTTAAGGGGGCATAGTCAAAGGAGAACCTGTCCATCTTGATGCAGAATGTCCTGTGACATAGGTATGAAGTGAGTCAGTTAAAAGTTGAGCCAGAAATACCAACTATGATCCACGGTACCAAAGGCTGCACAATGGTCCTATTGGCTTCATCAGATCGTGATCTACAGCTTTTGCTGGAGCGGTTTGCAACCGAGTGTGATACGGCCGGGATGAGTAAAAAACAAAAAAATCTTTTGTTTTTTTCTCTCTTTTTGTTTTCTATTGTTTATTGTTTGTTTGTTTATTGTTTAATGAAATTCTATCACTGCTGTTCATTGTTCTTTAGTTTTAGCAGGTCGCTTTCGTAAATGAGCCCATGAGGTTCAAAAGATTTACCTGACTAAATAAAGGTTGAATGAATGAGGATCAGTTCCTCCAAATCCGAGGCCATGGTCTTGAGCCGGAAAAGGGTAGCATGCCCTCTCCGGGTCGGGGAGGAGGTCCTGCCCCAAGTGGAGAAGTTTAAGTATCTCGGGGTCTTGTTCACGAATGAGGGAAAACTGGGGCGTGAGATCGATAGGCGGATAGGTGCAGCATCCGCAGCGAAGCGGGCGCTGTACCGGTCTGTCGTGGTGAAGAGAGAGCTGAGTCGAAAGGCAAAGCTCTAAATTTACCGATCAATCTACGTTCCCACCCTCATCTATGGCCATGAGCTTAGGGTTGTGACCGAAAGAATGAGATCTCGGATACAAGCGGCTGAAATGAGTTTTCTCCGCAGGGTGTCTGGATTCTCCCTTAGAGATAGGGTGAGAAGCTCAGTCATCCGGGAGGGATTCGGAGTAGAGCCGCTGCTTCTCCACATCGAGAGGAACCAGTTGAGGTGGCTCGGGCATCTGGTTAGGATGCCTCCTGGACGCCTCCCTGGTGAGGTGTTCCGGGCATGTCCCACCGGGAGAAGACACAGAGGAAGACCCAGGACACGCTGGAGGGACTATGTTTCTCGACTGGCCTGGGAACGCCTTGGGATTCCCCCAAAGGAGCTGCTTCAAGTGGCTGGGGAGAGGGAAGTCTGGGCCTCCCTACTTAGGCTGCTACCCCCGCGACCCGACCCCGGATAAGCGGACGAAAATGGATGGATGGATGGAACAAAAGAAGAAAATGACAGAACACTGAGGCTCTTCATGAAAGGTAGCAAAGCTACGAGATATATTGGATTTCAGGTCCATCAACTTCTTTATGAAAAAAACTGAGGAACATGTTACAGTCATTGTTTGAGGTTAATGAAGCATGGTGCGCTGGAGGAGATACAATACTGCTGATAATATTAAATAACACTTTAGGATTGTTTTTGTTCTGGTGAAGGATATTGCTAAAATAAGATGACCTGGCATCACATTACTATGTCACATTGTTGATATTGTATGTATGTAGACTGTTGATTTTCTTTTTTTGCATAGTGTTGTTCTGTTTTTTCTGTTGACTTGTTGTTAACTCCTTTATTTCTCTTCACTCTTTGTTAGAAATCAGGTCTCTCTTGCAAATGAGTCCACGTGGCTCAACGAGACTAACCTGTATAAATAAAGGTTGAATGAATCACTAACTGCCTTGTTATAAGCTTCAAGGACCTCTTTAAAATATTCCCGGTGGGCAACCAAACCAGTCCTCTTCCACAGGCATTCTGTTTTCAGACAAGAGCGCCTGAGTTCTCGAGTTTGATTAGTTAACCAAGGTGAACAGAGGTAAACAGGCCCACAGCGGGTTTTGTTAGGAGTAACACTCCAGAATAGCAAGGCAGTGATAATTAGGAGTCAGCCAGAAGCTCCACATCATCATCATCATGCGGGTAATTGTATGCTGGAAAAAGCAGGCGTAAAAGCCCCTTCGTTTCACCCCCCAAAACGGGGTCATATTGGACAGGGACCAATGTGTACACGTCCCACAGGGATACCACAACATATTCAAAGATGGTGAGTCTGGCTCCAGCAGAAAAAACAGAGCATCAGAAGCCCATGTTTTCCTTCTCTGTGGTCTCTCTATTTAAGCCGCTAAGAGGATATTTTGGGTGACTTTTCAGACTCAAAATTTTCTAAAACCATTTGGTCCAAGACGCAACTTGTGTATGTGTGCTACCCATACGTTCTGTGGTGCCATGCAAGTAAGCTAACATCAGTGAAGCAGAGTTAAGAGAAGCAAATTCTAAACCTTTATAATGGTGAAACAAACACAGTAATATATTCAATCACCTAGTTAAAGTAAAAAACAAATGCAGTTCTTTTAAGATGGAATGGCTGTCAGAGTATCTAAAAACAGAAGAACAAGTGGTGACACTGGGAGAGATATTTTCTTTTTTCAGTAAGAAAGGTCTGCTTTGCAAAACATGCAGTGAAGCCAAAGTAGCAAGTGAGTTTTTGGAGGGAAAAATGTGGACTGAATGGAAATTGGACAATTTCAAGCATCACATTGAGCATAAAACTCATTTGAAAGTTGTTGGATCAAGCCTGATCAAGAAAGGTCATCAGAGACTATACTTCCTCAGACGGCTGAGACGAGCTGGTCTGAGCAGCCCAGTCCTCACCTCCTTCTACAGGTGTGCAGTGGAGAGCATCCTGTGCTCCAGTATCAACGTGTGGCATGGAGGTTGCACAGCTGCAGAAAGAAAAGCTCTGCAGAGAGTGGTGAAGGCTGCACAGAAGTCTGTTGGAGTCAGTCTCCCCACCATCACAGACATTTACACCTCCAGATGCAGGAAAAGAGCCACTTGCATCATGAAAGACCCCACTCACCCAGCACACTCACTCTTTGCTCCACTCCCCTCAGGACGGAGGTTGAGGAGCATTAAATGTAGAACCACTAGACTGAGGAACAGCTTCTACCCTGAGGCTGTTAGACTCATGAATAAATAATCAATATGAATAAACACTGCAAAATATCACATCATGCTGATGCTGATCTGTTTTCTTGTTGCTGTGTTCATCTGTGACCATCTGCTCATACAGACTCGTGTTCGTGCTGCTGTTTATAATGATGTTTTTCTACTACATTAGGGCTTAGTGTATTACTAGCTGATGTTTTTCTTAGTTAATCCTAAGTGTTATTACTGTTTTTCTCTTGCATGTTGTTGGATGTAACTGGGACCCTGTGTACATAATCTCATTTCATCACATGTACCACATGTGGTGCAAATGACAATAAAGACTCTCTGACTCTGATAACAGTACACAAAATGCTAGTCATATATGTTAAATACAGTTAGGAAAATGATAACTCTAAAACTGTTTGTTTGCATCATCCAGCTGACAGCATGCACTGCACAGCACTTTGGTTGGTCTTGCTGCTGTTTTAAGTGCTTTATAAAAAAAAGTGGTATGGTATGGTACAGTATTGTATGTTATAGTACAGGGGTCACCAACCTTTTTGAGACTAAGCTATTACAGAGGGACTGAGTGACACAAAGGGCTACTTCTTTGATCCAAACAAATTTGCACGGCTCACTTTTAATTATAGTATTAATAATACAGTAATTAATTCATTCATTCAACCTTTATTTAGTCAGGTAAATCTTTTGAACCTCATGGGCTCATTTACGAAAGCGACCTGCTAAAACTAAAGAACAATGAACAGCAGTGGTAGAATTTCCTTAAACAATAAACAATAAACAAACAAACAATAAACAATAGAAAACAAAAGAGAGAAAAAAACAAAAGAAAGTTTTTTTTTTTTTTAACAAAGTATCAAAAAACTAGCAAAACATTATAAGGTAGACGTATAAAATCAAAGACAGGAACAAATCTGCATTGGTTTTTGCCAGGATTCCAACAGATTCTGAAAACCATTTAGAGAAGTCAAGGTCGAGAGCTTCAGATCTTTTTGTAAGATATTCCATGAAGCAGGAGCGGAGTAGGAGAAGGCCCTTTTTCCAAGTTCAGTCCTCACTGACGGAACACTGCAGGTAATCATGTCCTGAGAGCGCACACTGTAGCTGCACTCACGCAAAGACATGTAGGAGGAGATGTATGAGGGCAGCAGACCAAGAAGTGATTTAAAGATGAAAATGTACCAGTGGAAGAGTCTGCGTGAGGTTAATGATGTCCAATTAACCAGTGAATACAGGGTGCAGTGGTGGGTACGATAATCACAACCAGTTATGAATACATTTACAGTAATACATTTACAGACATGTGACTATATGACTGCCTAATCACATCAATCTGATCTGTATTATTAAAAACTCCCCACACTGATTACCAGTAAGGATTTAGCATGACAAATACATATGATCAATTATTATTGATAATCAGTGATTAGAACTCTCATTCGAGAACTGAAATCCTCAGTTTGAATCCCTTTTTGGGCTCTTCTGAGCATCTGTAAATTTTCTCTAGCTGTGACTGATAGTGTGGACGGATGTTTGTCTCTGTCTGTGTCTCTGTGACAGATTGGAGACCTGTCCTTGGTGTCCCCCCTGCCTTCACCCAAAAGTAAATTCCATTCCATTTCACTTCCATTGTTAAACAAAGTTGTTGGTCACATAAAACCCTTAGGCTCCCCTGCTGAACCCATCCTCCCATCATTGTGTAAACAAGTCCTACCATCCATTGGGCAGCCTGCTCAAATTACAGACCAATCTCAAAACTCCCCTTTCTGTCCAAAATCCTAAAAAATAAAAAGTTTTACTCAGTTAAATCAATTTTTAAATAAGAACAAAATATTTTAGGTCTTTCAGTCTGGTCTTTCAGTCTGGTATCAAGCAGCTTCATAGCACAGAAACATCTTTGGTTAAGGTTTGCAATGACATTCTGGTAGCAAATTTCTTTTCTAACAGGTACATTTCCAAGTAAAATGAAAACAGCAAAAGTAATTCCTTTTTTAAAGTGGTGATAAACATCAATTCTCCAATTATAGACCTATATCTCTTCTTTCTCAATTTTCACAGTAAAATTGTTTTTGCAACAATTTGACAAGTTTGTGGAAAAACATAAATTATCATCTTATTGCCAATATGGATTTAGACCCAAAAGGTCAACTTAAATGGCTGTAGTTCAATTAGTAGAAGTTAGTAATTAGTAGAAATAAATAGATGCCATTTTCTGCATTATGGTGTATTTTAATGGATTGTTTAGCATCTAGTTTTACCTACATAAGTAAACACTTGATTCAACAACTATTTTAGAGTTAATGGCACAACATGAAGTAGATTGGCCAACAACTCTCCTTGTGTGAATAGAGCATACTCCACTTCTCTTACACATCCTAGCCACAGTTTATGAAACATAGTATAGCCTCAGTATAGCCTCACCCCTCCCTGGGCTGCCACCTTACCGTGGTGGAGGGGTTTGAGTGTCCCAATGATCCTAGGAGCTATGCTGTCAGGGGCTTCATGCCCCTAGTAAGGTCACCCAAGGCAGACAGGTCCTAGGTGAGGGATCAGACAAAGTGCAGCCCAAAGACCCCTTATGATGAGTAAAATAAATGGACAAAATGTTCCCTCGCCCGGACGCGGGTCACCGGGGCCCCACTCTAGAGCCAGGCCCGGAGGTGGGACACGTTGGCGAGCGCCTGGTGGCCGGGCTTTCACCCATGGAGCTCGGCCGGGCACAGCCCGAAGAGGAGACGTGGGTCCCCCTTCCCATGGGCTCACCACCTATGGGAGGGGCCAAAGGGGTCGGGTGCAATGTGGGATGGGTGGTGGCCGAGGGCGGGGACCCTGACGGTCTGATCCTTGGCTACAGAAGCTGGCCATTGGGACATGGAATGTCAACTCTCTGGTGGGGAAGGAGCCTGAGCTAGTGTGCGAGGTCGAGAGATTCCGAGTAGAAATAGTCAGACTCACTTCAACACATGGCTCTGGCTCTGGAACCAGTTTCCTTGAGAGGGGTTGGACACTCTTCTACTCTGGAGTTGCCCATGGTGAGAGGCGCCGAGCAGGAGTGGGCATACTTGTTGCCCCCCATCTTGGTGCCTGTACGTTGGGGTTCACCCCGGTGAACGAGAGGGTAGCCTCCCTTCGCCTACGTGTGGGGGGACGGGCTCTGACTGTTGTTTGTGCCTATGCGCCAAACGGCAGCGCAGATTACCCACCCTTTTTGGAGTCCTTGGAGGGGGTATTGGAGAGTGCGCCTCCTGGGGACTCCCTTGTTCTGCTGGGGGACTTCAACGCTCACGTGGGCAATGACAGTGAGACCTGGAGGGGTGTGGTTGGGAGGAACGGCCCCCCTGATCTGAACCCGAGTGGTGTTTTGTTGTTGGACTTCTGTGCTCGTCATGGATTGTCCATAACGAACACCATGTTCAGGCATAAGGGTGTACATATGTGCTCTTGGCACCAGGACACCCTAGGTCGTAGTTCGATGATCGACTTTGTTGTTGTCTCATCTGATCTGCGGCCGTATGTCCTGGACACTCGGGTGAAGAGAGGGGCGGAGCTGTCAACTGACCACTACCTGGTGGTGAGTTGGCTCCCATGGTGGGGGAGGATGCCGGTCAGACCTGGCAGACCCAAACGTATTGTGAGGGTCTGCTGGGAACGTCTGGCAGAGTCTCCCGTAAGACGGAGCTTTAACTCCCACCTCCGGGAGAGCTTTGAGCACGTTCCGAGGGAGGCGGGGGACATTGAGCCCGAGTGGGCCATGTTCCGCGCCTCTATTGTCGAGGCAGCTTATCAGAGTTGTGGCCGCAAGGTTGTTGGTGCCTGTCGTGGTGGCAACCCTCGAACCCGGTGGTGGACACCGGCAGTGAGGGATGCTGTCATGCTGAAGAAGGAGTCCTGTTAGGCCTTTTTGGCCTGTGGGACCCCGGAAGCAGCAGATAGGTACCGACAGTCCAAGCGGCATGCGGCTCGGGTGGTTGCTGAGGTAAAAACTCGGGCGTGGGAGGAGTTCGGAGAGGCCATGGAGAATGACTTCCGTACGGCTTCAAAGCGATTCTGGTCCACCATCCGGCGTCTCAGGGGGGGAAAGTGGTAGGGATGGCATGCTGTTGACCTCAACTCGGGATGTTGTGAGTCGGTGGGCGGAGTACTTCGAAGACCTCCTCAATCCTACTGGCACGTCTTCCACTGAGGAAGCGGAGCCTGGGGACTTTGGGTCGGGCTCTCCAATCTCTGGTGCTGAGGTCACCGAGGTGGTTAAAAAGCTCTGCGGTGGTAGGGCTCCGGGGATGGATGAGATTTGCCCTGAGTTCCTTAGGGCTCTGGATGTTGTGGGGTTGTGTTGGCTTACACACTCTGCAATATCGCGTGGACATCAGGGGCAGTTCCCTTGGATTGGCAGACTGGGGTGGTGGTTCCTCTATTCAAAATGGGGAACCGTAGAGTGTGTTCCAACTATAGGGGGATCACACTCTTAAGCCTCCCTGGTAAGGTCTATTCAGGGGTTCTGGAGAAGAGGGTCCGTCGGATAGTCGAACCTCGGATTCAAAGTCAAAGTCAAAGTCAAAGTCAACTTTATTGTCAGAACTGCAATACAGTATGTACAGGACATACACAGGACCGAAATTGCTTTTCTCTCAGTCCCTCGGTGCAACAGTAACCATCTAAACACTAAACACTAAAACATTTAATAAACATAAGCATAAAATAGTAAAAGTGTAACACTGTCCTGAGTTTTTTCATAATAGTATAAAAGTATGAAAATTTACACCAACACTGAAACACCCAACACCCCTGAAACACCAAACACCCAATGAACATAAGCATAAAATGAAATAATAAAAGTGTAATACTGTCCTGAGTTTTTGCATAGTAGTATAAAAAGTATAAAAAGTATATCTATAAAATAAACTGAAGGTTCTAGCATTGACATTTGCAAAGAGTGGCACAGCAGCATATAAGTTAATTACACAGTATATGTATGAGGTAGTCAGTGGTGGGATGTAACTAAGTATAAATACTTTGTTACTGTACTTAAATAAATTTTTCATGTATCTGTACTTTACTTAAGTAGAGTTAAACATGGGTACTTTTTACTTTTACTCCACTACATTTTACATGAAGTATCTGTACTTTCTACTACACTACATTTCTATAATGTGTTGAGTTACAAGTTACATTCATGTTGCAGCTTTTTGATTTGTCGTTAGTTTGAAATGATGTCAAGATGGGAGTTGGTCCATTGAATCACTGCAAAGTGGACAGGTAACATTACACCCGCCTTCAAGAAGAGCTGAATCAATGACATATATTCTAGTATATACATTGAGCTGGGAGCACCCACAGCACCACTAACACACGCAAAATGAATTCCACCACAGAGATTCTGCCAGAAAATACACCAACACCCATGGCCTTATTGAAACATTATTCAAAGACTATTACTGAAAGACTATTGAAAGACTGTTCAGTCAGATTCTGTTCAGACAGATTCTCTCTCCCAAAAGAGCCAGACTGGACTAAAAAAACTTTGAAAACCAACTTCATCTGAACTTGAACAAGAAATTATTGCTGCAATATTAAAATGTGTCAGTTCATGATGTTAGAAGACAAGAGATGTCTCCAAATGACTCAACACTCAGGTCCAAGTTTCGAAAATGGTGTCAGGAAGGTAAAATATTGTTCACTATTGACCCATTACAAAGTTGACTTGACAGTATTTTAACTAGAGTTGATGACAAACTGCAGTTGAAATGATCAGATGTTCATTTGTTAGTTGTGTCTAATGCTCCTTTTTTCTGTCAGACAACTTTTACTTAAATGTGTTTACTGCAGTTAAAATGACACATTGGTTTGTGTTAAATAAAAACTTTCACAGGTATAATCTTTCTTATTTTGCTTAATGTCATTTAACTCTGTAGGTCATCCCTGAAATTCTGACGCACAAAATCACAAGTCCAAGTGTGAACTGTGTCACAGAGTAAACACAATAAAAACATGTACAGTACTGTATTATCTGCAGCATTGTTCATTAAAATGACTCAACACTATTAATGTATTACAGAAAATATACATACAGTATGCACACTTATGATATTGTAGATCATTGGATTAGGTAATACATTCAGCAAGTACTTTTACTTTAATACTTTTAAGTATTTTTAAAATCAAGTACTTATTTACTTCTACTTAAGTAAAAACATTAATATGGTACTTCTACTTTTACTAGAGTACATTTTTGTCTGTTTATTTGTACTTTTACTTAAGTACAGTGTTTGAGTACTTTCTCCACCACTGGAGGTAGTTGATGTTGGTATAGAGGCAAAGTGGCATATGCAGTGAGGCACATAAGGCACATTTGGCATCCTTAGATAAGGCTAGTCAGAGAATGCTGTATATGTATCTGCAGTAGTGTAGATAAAAGTAGTGTAAATGTAAACAGTAGTAATAAATGTAAAGCAGTAGTAATAAATGTAAACCGTATTAATAAATGTAAACAGTGAATGTAAACAGTAGTATGACTATAGGCAGTAATGTAATACAAACATTAGTGCAAATATGAGAAGTAGTGCAAACTGAATGAGTACATGACCGAGAGTTTAG